>JAODAL010025867.1:20000-57828 GCA_025379985.1 Phyllomedusa bahiana | reverse complement strand
CCAGCCGCTGGCCAAGGCTCCGTCTTCAAGCCCTCAAAGTTTGTGGAGATAAAGGTTTGCAGAGGCTTTATCATAAATGTTCGCGACATCGAGTTGATGGAAAACCCAATTCCCTACTGAAGGTCAAAGGTCGCATTCGTGGTCCCCCTTTTCCGGGAAAGCCCTGGCAGGGTACCCATTTTGGGGACAGGACGCCCGGCCCGGGCTACTTCGCCCCTTCCTATCGATTTCCGCAGCATTTTGAGGAACCCCCGACCTCTTCGCCGAAATCCTTACATCAAAGCCAAGGAATTCCTTAGGGGAAAAATACGGGGTCCTTTTCCCTCTGGCTCGGGCTCCCCATGGAACGTGAGCTTTGCCGCCCCTTTAAGAAAGGCCTCCCCACCCAGAAAAGGGTGCCTTATACCCGTGATTCCCGTCCCTTAGTGCCCTTATCCCCTGGCCACTCAAAGATATCCATTTTCTGAACGGCGGAAGAGCTCCCCCGGGAACGCAAACCGCCGGGGTCCCATTTTCCCCCCCCTATCTCCGTTTCCCAGAGGCCACCTCAGTTGTCCTCCCTGCTGGCTATGGAAAACCCCTTTGAAGTGGACAGACCCGTTTAAACCCACAGGAGCTGCCCGGGCGGCGTGAAAAAAATCAATGTCTCTATTGGAGCCCCCAACATTTCGCTGGGGCTGCCCCCTTTTTCCCCCAGCTCCCCGGGGGAAAGCCACCCTAGGGCTGGGAGAGGCGTTCCAGGGGAGGCAAGTCCTCTCCCGTTTGACCATGCCCCTGTTGTCAGATCCGAACGGGGTTCTTCCAAATTCCCCCTTCCCGGGCTCCCTTCAGTGGAAATTTCTGGATGCGTTTTGGGGTCTAATACAAACCCCCCGTGGGCCTCTGGGGAAAAACCTTTGATTCCTCTGTCAGTGTGGAGTCCCCCGTGACCCGATCCAATCCATACGAGCCCTTTTCTCCCTTTGGTAGGGCACTACATAAGGAGAAACTGGTGTTTTATGTGCTCCCTCGGTCCTCCTCATCTGTCCTTCTGGGTCTTCTGTGGCTGCAGCGGCATGCCCCTGTGCTCAACTGGGAAACGGGCGAAGTCTTACATTGGGGCAAGGATGTCGATCTCGCTGTTTGGTGGCACCCCGCCCGGTGCTTCCCGGTTCTTCGATACCACCCACATCTTTGGCAGGCCTTCCTGCTCCATACCAGGAATTTGCAGATGTGTTCTCCGAGAAGCAAGCTGAGACTCTACCTCCGCATCGCCCTTAGGACTGCCCGATTGATCTGCTGCCCGGCACCTCTCCGCCTCGGGGCCGAGTCTACCCGCTGTCAGTACCCGAGACACAGACTATGTTGGCCTACATTAATGAAAATCTCCAGAAGGGATTTATTCGGAAGTCCTCCTCCCCTGCCGGGGCTGGATTCTTCTTCGTAGATAGGAAAGACGGCTCCCTACGGCCATGCATCGATTACCGAGGGCCCAACAAGATTACCATTAAGAACCGGTAGTCTCTGCCTTTGATTACTGAGCTCTTCGACTGGCTTTGGGGATCCATGATATTTTCTAATTTGGATCTGCGGGGAGGTTTGATTGTCATTAGTTTAGAAGTGTGGTACGAATAGATGACTGCTTTTAACACCCGCGATGGGCACTTCGAGTACCTAGTGATGCCCTTTGGTCTCTGCAATGCTCCAGCAGTTTTCCAGGAGTTCGTCAACGACATATTCCGGGACCTCCTGTATTCCTGTGTCATTGTCTATCTATACGCTATTCTAATTTTCTCCTCCGATCCGGAATACCACATAATCCATGTACAACAGGTGCTCCGGCGTTTGAGGGCTAACTGCCTCTATGCCACGCTTGAAAATTGTCTGTTCCATCAGCAAAGCCTTCCATTCCTCAGCTACATTATTTCGAACAAGGGCCTGCAGATAGATCCTGCCAAATTGTCTGCCGTTCTGCAGTTGCCAAGACCCGTGGGCCTCCAAGCCATATAAAGATTCCTGGGCTTTGCCAACTGTTATAGACAGTTGTGCCGCATTTCTCCTCACTAGTGTCTCCTATGGTGGCTTTAACCAAAAAGGGTAGTAACCCGAGATTATGGCCACCAGCTGCGGAAGAAGCTTTCCTCAAGCTGAAGTCTGCGTTCGCCTCTGCCCCGGTACTCACACGGCCGGACACAGAAAAAGCCTTCTTTTTGGAAGTTGATGCCTCCTCGGTGGGAGCCGGAGCTGTACTTTCTCAAAAGGGTCCCAAAGGCAAGACCCTCACATGTGGTTTTTTTCCCAAAAACCTTTTCCTCTGCTGAGAGAAATTACGCTATCGGAAACCGGGAATTACTGGCCATCAAGCTAACCCTAGTGGAATGGCGCTATCTCCTGGACGGGGCTTGACACCCAGTCAATATTTACACCGACCACAAGAACCTCCTCTACCTACAGACGGCCCAGCGTCTAAACCCACGCCAGGCACGATGGTATTCTTTTCCAGATTCAATTTTCTGATTCATTTTCGCCCCGCGGAGAAAAACGTCAAGGCCGATGCCCTCTCCCGTGCCTCTGACGTGGTAGGAGATGAACCAGCACCATGGCATATCATCCCTCGTGAAAGGCTAATCTCTGCTGCGCCCATAGAATTGCAACGAATCCCTCCGGGCAAGACTTATGTGCGCCCGGCTCTACGGAAGAAAATACTGCATTTGGGACATTGTTCTCAAGTGGCTGGACACCCGGGAGTGAAGAAATCTTACTCTCTTATCTCCCGTTGCTATTGGTGGCCCAGTCTAGCCAAAGACGTTCGTAAATTCGTGGAGTCGTGCACTTCATGTGCCCGCAACAAAACTTCCCATCTCAAACCGGCAGGTCTGCTGCAGCCACTGCCTATTCCCGATTGTCCCTGGACCCACATGGCCATGGATTTTATTACTGACCTCCCGCCTTTCTCTGGTAATACCGTGATCTGGGTAGTCACGGATCGCTTTTCCAAGATGTCCCATTTCGTCCCTCTGCCAGGTCTACCCTCTGCTCCTCGTCTGGCCAGCATATTTTTTCAGCATATTTTTCGGCTACATGGGCTGCCCTGCCATATAGTCTCTGACCGGGAGGTCCAATTTGTTTCTAGGTTCTGGTGCTCCCTCTGTAACAAGCTACAAGTAAAATTGGATTTCTCTTTGGCCTATCACCCTCAGACCAACGGGCAGGTGGAGAAGGTTAACCAGATTCTGGGCACCTCGTCAGGACGACTGGGCCAATCTGTTACCTTGGGCAGAATTTTCATATAGTTCGTTAGACTCCGAGTCTGCTGGTACCGCCCCCTTTTTCATTGTCTACAGGCGACATCCATGCCCACCCCTCCCCCTCTCTGTGCCCTCTGGGGTCCCAGCTGTGAAGATTTGGTCCAGAACTTAACTGCCATTTGGAATCAGACACGCCAGTCTCTACCTCGGGCTTCTGCTCATAACAAGATACAAGCTGACAGAAAGCGAAGACCTCCCCCCATCTTCTCTTCTGGTGACAAGGTGTGGTTGTTGGCGAAGTATATAAGCTTGGCCCCCGGTTCTTGGGACCGTTCGAGGTGCTAAAGCGCCTAAACCCAGTGGCATACAAGCTCCGCCTTCCTCCCACTATGCGGGTCCCGAACTCCTTCCATGTCTCTCTTCTGAAGCCGGTCATCCTAAATCATTTTTCTCGGAAAGTTGTTTCTCCCACTCCTGAGGCTGACGCCACCAATGTCTTTACGGTAAAGGAAATTCTGGACATGAAAACGGTCAGAGGGATGCGTCTTTTCCTAATTAGAAAAGCGATCCGTGACTACCCAGATCACGCTATTACCAGAGGAAGGCGGGAGGTCAGTAATAAAATCCATGGCCATGTGGGTTCGGGCCCGAAGGTCCTGGGAACCAGAAGACATTATTCTGGACCATAATGTTATCCGGAGATTCCTTCAGGCCAGAAAGGAATATATGTATATACAGTATATTTATATGTGTTTCTAGATATGTATTTATGTAATGTTTTTTCAAGTTATACATGTAGATATTTATAAATATATACAGAAATAGATTTGTAGAAATCATTACACATATTTACATAGAGATATATGATATGTTTAATTTTATATGTATAGCATATAGATATAAAGTAAATGTCACAGTCCGTGCCGCAGTCTCTGTTCTGGGCCGCGGACATGGCCGTGTTCTTGTCCTTACGCCGCGGCCTCTGCTGCGAACTGCGGACGTACCTGTGTTCCTATTGCAGATCTGGTTCAGGTTGCGGTGCCACTGTCACCGTGAATGCTCCTGTCGCCGCTGTTTGCCCACCTGTGGTTGCTGTGCGGCTGTTGGCCATGCTGCTCCTCCATCTTGGCTGCTGCCCTAACTCCTTGTCTCTCTATAGAGGGCGGCGGCCACATTTTGTGCTCCTTTAGGCTATGTTCACACGGCTTAAAACGGGACGTATCTCACCCCGTATTTCGCGCCGTACTGCGCTAAATATGGAATGAGATACATCTCAGTCATTACGGTAATCCACAGTTCTCATAGAGAACTATGGATTACGTCTCCTCTCCCCGTTCGCACAATACGATGAGCGGGGAGAGAAGTGACATGTCAATTATTCACGGCGAAATACGTCCCCGCAATTACACTGTGTGAACATAGCCTTATTCCCACAGTGTGCAGCAGGGTTGGGCTTCCTCTGCCAACCCCCTTCCACCTGTGTGGTAATAAGCCTGCTTCTCCCCACACTTCCTTCCTGATCCCTGTTGTTGCATTGACTCATGTTTGTTAGTGGTCTGGTGTGCACTGTCTTGTTGGTCCTTGTGGCATCTTTTATGTTGTTGGTTAGTCTCCATGCTGTTTTCCATGTCTCTGTCTGTATTTTTGTCCAGGAGTTTTCTTGCCATGTTCTTTGCCTGTGTTCTTGCCATGTTTACTCCTTGATTTCTAGCCAGTGTCCTAGCTTTAGTCTCTTCTCATGTTCTTGGTGTTGTGTCCAGTCTGTATGTTTTTGTGCCTTGCCTTCCATTTAATCTTCCTGATTGGCATCTGTTTATCCCTGTCTTTGTCTGTTTGTACCTGCATATATCTACACCTAGTCTGCTATATCTTTGTCACTAATTCTGTTGGTGCCTAGCATTGGCACTTTTGGCCTGTCTGGTCAGCTGCCATTGCTGGGGACTGCTCTGAGGTAGCACCTGGTGGCTGGCGGGGAAGCCATCCTTACCATCTAAGGCTCTGTGAAGATGCCTGATGGCCGTTTAGTTACGCCCCTTCGGAGCAAGCCCGGCAGTTGTCAAGTGGGTCTACTACCCACTCATCTGTTACAGTAAATGAAGGAGAATGTGAAAATAGTGGTTGGAGTAGTTTTAAAGTTTTTGGCTAGATTGTCCTTCGTTTCTGGCTTCTGAAAAGTAGTAGTAGTAGTAGTAGTTTTTCACAACTAAGCAGAAACAGTGGAGCCAAAAACAGAATAACTGACTATGCACGCTCCCGAGACTCCAACCAGGGCAATGACAAAAATGTCGATGCAGCACGGGCAACCAATGCCGTTACAGGGACAAGAATCCGAACAGTCAGAATATGCATTTTTCCTAAACCATTTAATAGGATTTTTACTAAACCACATGGTTTCCCTTGAGTTCATTACCATCATCAGAAGCCAGGATAATCTTTAACCGCCACAGCTAGTTTTCACCTCTATAATACAGCCTCATATTGTTCAGATCTAACGTGTCAATTTATGCGGGAATAACCTTTCAATGGTTTTACCTACCCATGTGATTCAGAGAATGTTTTCTCATGACACATTGGGCAACATGTATGAACTTTGGCAATGACAGGTCAGTTCTAAATTGCTTTAAGGTAGTTTAAAATGTGCCAGAATGTATGAACCTGTTCTTCTGCAGTTCATACATAGTGGCGCAGTCTATTGCCAATACGACAAGTCTGACTCAGGCACCACCTTTAACCTGGTCTGGCTGTTCTAACTGTTCTGCGCCTAGATTTGGTGTCAAAGAATCATAAATGTGTCTACTTCTATGAATGTGGTGCGGTGCCCCCAGAACACCCCCTGAGGTTTGCCGCACTGAAAAGTGTCTTTTGGCGCATTACAAGGGGACTTATCGTGCCAAAGTTTGGAGTGTCGCCCATTGTGCTTTGAGTTAGTAATACATTTTGGTCCATACAATCCTTGTTTACTATTGAAAAATATCAAAATATCGTTACAATAGTGAAAAAAATTTTCTGCGTGTAAGACAGAGAGTTATAGAATACAAAGTAGTTTATAACTAGTGATAAGAAGACTAAAATATCTCCCATCTTTGTTTGTGCGTTGTCCAAATTATAAATGAACTCAAGAGTGTATGTGCATATACATCGTCGAAAGAACAGACATTTCCAAAATATCAGTATAGCCTTTCGAATTTTATAAAAGTTTGGCAAGAGTTTTTGTAAGCTTTTGTAAGCTATCGTATATCTTATTGGACAATACAATATAATCATTATCTAAGCAACACCTTTTCATTATTATTCATTTATTATAACAATTGCCTCATTATTAACCACTAATAATAATTTTTTTTATTGGTCAGCTCATTAGTAATAAAAACACACCTCTAATTATTCTTAAGTCCTGGTTAGGTTGCATGACATAGTCATTTTGAGATATCTAAAGGCCAGTGATTCTACTGCGCATGACAGAATAACACAGCTTACGGTTTTATTTCTGACCTTCTACTTATAACTTTAACCTTATACAGACTGCAGAACCTGTGTACACTAGTGTCTACTGCTATATGGTCACTGTATGAAGGTAATATACAGTCTGAAGAGCCTGTGTACACTTATCTACCACTATATAGTGTGACATAGCGACCTTAGCTGGTCGCATGGTGCTGCCACTAGGTGGTGTTTGTCAGGATTCCTCCCAGAAATGTGCCACCAAGGGCCTGGTCTTGGTGGGGGGAGCCAAGGGTTATCTGTCAGCAACACTAGGCTGTTGACAGCTGTATGTAGTACGGCTGATATCGAGCCATTATGGGCTGGCTTCCCTGGAACAGCTGCAGATGGGTGGGTGGCTATTCCCACATTCCAAGGTCCCTATGTTCCATGTCTGGTTTTAGGCCAGTACCTGGACAGCTATAAGAGGCCTCCTACTACAGGTGATCAGAGGGTGTGGTCAGCTGCAGTTTGGAGCAGCAGTGGAGCTTGTGAGGAGGAGGCTTAACCCCCAGGCATGAGGAAACCGGAACCAGTGGAGACTGGGGAAGTGGTTGCTGGTGGTGCTGGATGGTAGATCCTGACCACAGGTTAGAGAGGCAATCTAATGTGTGTAGTTAGTGGCTAGACGGCCGAGAATTTTGTTTATATTTTGTTTCCTGTATGTTTTCTGTGCCTCAATAAAGCTGTCTGAGGCCAGGTTAATAGACTACTGGTGTCCGAAGATTGATTTGCCGATACCGGTCTACCAAAGACGGCGATCCTGTGAGCTAAGATACCCCCAAGACGGTCCAGGATGGCGTCCAGACGCAAGTGAGGCGTCACAATGGTCACTGTATGGAGGTAAAATGCAGTGTGCAGAGTCTGTGTACACTGGTATCTATCTTTATATGGTCACTGCATGATGGAAATGTTGGTTGAAGTGTAATGGTTTAGGTTCAGACACAGTTTGGCATCATCTCCCAGTTCTCCTGGATGCTGAATAGTTTCTCCAACGTCCAGGAAAGCTGGGTGATGCCAAACACCTCAAATAGCTTCCGTTCAGAGCCCTTACATAATTACATAGTTTGTAAGGCCAAAAAAAGACAGACGTCCATCCTGTTCAGCCATTATAAAGTTGGTTGTAGTATGTGTGACTTTTTGTAAAGGAGTGTATGGTTTGATACAAAGAGGATGTGGTCATGCAAATTCTGAGGGTAAGTACTGTGTTTCCCCAAAAATAAGACACCCCCGAAAGTAAGACATAGCAGAGATTTTGTTGAATTCCCTAATATAAGGCACCCCCCACCCCCCCAAAATAAGACATAGTGGAAATCATTAGAGGGTTGAAGGACCTGTGAAGGGAGGTCATGAGACTGTGATGTCACCACAGGTTCCAAACATCCAAAGGAGAGTAGACAGAAAGTACATGTAAGTAACAGAGGGAAGAGGGGGGAGAACAGAGCAATGATTCTGACACACACACATCTCACAGGATGGCTGATGGGGCATGCTGGAACTTCTAGTTCCACAGGTCCCAGCACGTCACATTTGCCATCCTTTGAGATAAGTCACTGCAGCTGCCATAAAATGTCCTTTACATACATATCTCCTATGGTTTGTGACTCTAAACTTTAAGATATATATACACACACACTAGTATAGCATGCCATAATTTATTCATGGAAAAATAAGACACCCCCTGAAAATAAGACATAGTGCATCTTTAGGAGCAAAAATCTAATATAAGACGCTGTCTTATTTTTGGGGAAACAGGGTATGAGATAAATGCTGACCACCTGAATATTTAAATGGGCGGTCATCAGCTGGTTAATGTGGGCATATTTAGGTTTAGTGCCTAGGACAGCATGACCTATAATTACAAACCTGCCCACGAGCACTGATGATAGTGTCATATAGTGCCAAAATAATAGTGTTGTTATGTGACAAAACTACACGGTTCTGCATAATAACATTATGAAAAATAAACAGATTGAAACCGGACCCAGGGAATATAAGGGAGAATGAGATAACCTGCTGGGAAAAAAATCAGTGGATTAATTCCTATAAAAACTTTGTCACACGTCAAAAGAGAAGCTGCACTTTTTTGGCTATGTCCAAACTGTTCATTCTTATGCACTCACTTTTCTAAATAGTTTTTGTCTCTTTATTTTCCATAGCTTTTCCAAGGCTGTTGGTAAATGTAGCTGATCAGTAAAGGTGACCCTTCATCCACAACAGCAGGTAAAACCAGCTCAGAATATGGGCATAAGGTATTCCTGCCACTAGCTCTTTTACATAACGTTAATATGTTAGTTATGTAATGCCCTCGTTCTTTCTGCCTATGCAAGCAAAAGCAAGTAATCATACCTAATAGCTTGTCAGAGAACAAGAGAATGTCTATGTGAAAGTTGATATTATTGCTTCCAAGTTGCCATAGGCCCTATTATTTTCCAATTGAAATCTGAATTGCATTGTTTAGGGTAACACAAAATACACACTAGGGAAATGTCAGCTAAACCATGTAGTGGGTCTGGTTATATTATAGGCTTCTTATAGTTCTCCCTGTCAAATGTTAATTTGTTTTTTCTCAAGTTTTTCCAGTCTGATATTTTGATTGCAAAAAAGTCACTGGCCCTTATTTACTATTTTGGCTGCACCAGAAACGTTTCCCAGACACAATTATTATGGGCTTAGAATCGTTGTATGAGAAACTAAAAAATAAGAGCATTTAAAGATAAGCCATAAATATCTGTCACAGTACTTACAAATGCTGTTATAGCGCATAATGCTGCTATATTAAATCTTTCTCCACAATGGGCTAGTGGGCAGAACTACAGTTGCTAGGTGCGCTGTTTGAAAACTACATGTCCGACAAAAATCTGTAGCAATTTATAGTGTGTGTGTGTGTGTATATATATATATATATATATATTTATATATATGTATGTGTGTATATATACATATGTATGTATATGTGTGTGTGTGTGTGTATATATATATATATATATATATATATATATATATATATATATATATATATATATATATATATATATATATATATTTATTATATTTGTATATATATATATTTATTTATACACAGTGGGAAGAATAAGTATGTGATGCACTGGCAATTTTGCAAGTTTCCCTGCATACAAAGAATGGAGAGGTCTGTAATTTTTATCGTAGGTACACTAAGGGTACACCACCAAAACCTGATAGGTCCTGGTAACCACCTCTTGGATCTGTACTTATTTCAGGAATGGACTCAGAAATGGAGATCTTGTCACACCTGCGCATGACTCTCCTTTCTGTTCTTTGGAAGTTCTGAGAAGAGGTTAGCGGTGTGTTCTGCTGTACTTGGAACTCCCATAGAAATGGAGAGTCATGTGCAGGTGTGACCAGATCTCCATTTCTGAGCCGACATTTCTGGGGCCCTTTCCTGAGATAGGTGCAGATTCCTATCTATTAAAATAAAATATAATTTTTCCCATACAATGAACTTTGTAGAAGAAAAAAAATTCCCAACATCAAAATTAGGGTTTTTTTGGTCATTTTACGCCCCCGAAAATTGGAATAAAAAGTGATTCTATCCCAAAATGATACCAATAAAAACAACACTTACGCCTACAAAAAATGCTTCCTCACCCAGGTCCATAGGTGAAGATACAAAAAAGTTATTAGTCACAGAAAATGGCGCTGCGCAGCAAATTTAAAAAAATAAATGCTAAAGATAGATAGATTGACAGCAGTCTAACCCGTGAATGGCACTACTTTTCTCACATTGTGCATTAAAAAAATAAATGTCATTTTTTTAAAAGTACTAAAACATAATTAAGACTCTACGTATTTGATATGGCTAAAATCATGTCAGGCTGCAGAATACAGATAACACATCATTGATACTGAAGAGTGAACAGCATAAAATCAAAACCCCCGCAAAAATGGTGCAAGTCCTTTTTTTTACATTTCATTTCATTTAGGATTTTTGGGGGGTTTTCTAGTATATTCAATGGTATGGTCAATGGCAGCATTAAAAAAAACATCTTGTCCTGCAAAAAAACAAAGGCGGGAGGAAAAAAATGGATGTGATGAAAAAAATAAACCGTCGTTAAGAAGTTAAAAATACGATAGGATTCTCTGCCTGAAACTTCTATTTTAAATATTACCACAAAAACTATTTCTAATTCCATGATAAAATTAGTGTAATATAGTAAGTGTAAGATTGATCTCCTATATCGAGTAATGCATTGCACAGACAACCTTGCTGATTAATATCTAAACATGCCCTCCCAACATGTTTTGCTGCTTTGAACAGCATCTTTAGGGTTAACTGGGCATAACTTCATTGGCTAAAGTTGGGCAAAGTCAGTCTCTAGTGCCTAGGGCAGCATAAACTGTAAATACAGCCCTGGGTACACTTAAAAGGGTTGTCTCACTACATCAATTCATCTTACTTCAGTCCTGTTTTCTCAGTTTAATTTTTTAATTTACTGGCTACTTCTGGCCTGCAGTGATGAGTTGCTTAGGACACCAGGTCTGTAGCTAAAGCAACCAGCGCTGGCCGCCTATCAAGAGAGATCAAACAGGTCTGTAGCTATTGCGACCTGAGGAGCTGATGGAGCCCATAAAACAAAGGATATCTAGGAATAAGTAGGACACTGTTAATGGACACATATTGCAAAGTGACTTGTTTTTGAAAGATCTTTAAAATAAAAAGCAATCCTTGTAGTGAGACAACCCCTTTAAATCCAGAAAATCCCATTATATGATTTTTAAATAATTATCATTTTACTGCATGATATAAGTATTTGATACAATAGAAAAACAGAACTTAATATTTGGTACAAAATCCTTTGTTTGCAATTACAGAGGTCAGACATTTCCTGTAGTTCTTGACCAAGTTTGCATACACTGCAGCAGGGATTTTGTCCCACTCCTCCATATAGATCTTCTCCAGATATTTCAGGTTTCGGAGATGTCGCTGGCTACATTGAGTTTCAGCTCCCTCCAAAGATTTTCAATTGGGTTCAGGTCTGGAGTTTGGCTAGGCCACTCCAGGAACTTGAAATGCTTCTAACAGAGCCACTCCTTAGCTGTCCTGGCTGTGTGTTTCAGGTCATTGTCCTGCTGGAAGATCCAGCCATAACCCATCTTCAATGCTCTTATTGAAGGAAGGAGGCTGTGGAACAAAATCCTGCGACCACAGTCTCAAAGATTACCGTTAGTAACACACTACACCGTCATGGACTAAAATCCTGCAGGGTACGCAAGATACCCCTGTTCCCTCCAGTACATGTCCAGGCCCATGAAGATTGACAATAACTATTTGGATGAATTAGATAAACATTGCCAAATTCTATGAAATAATACCAAATTTCACACTATATCAGTAAATTTTTGCAGTTTCATAATTTATTTTCTATTGTTTAATATGTCTTGCCTTAATTTTTTTTACTATGTGGCTCCCAGCCACTAGTCAAAAAGGAATCTGACTTACAAAGTACAGATGGTTGGGGTCCTTATGCTTTAGATATACAATATATCCCTTGTTATAGTTACTGTCCTGGGAATATGTAAATCGTTTGCATTATTCCTTCATTTAAGTGTGCATACTGTCACGGACGCCCCTGCGACCCCCGTCCCTTGTCGCGGGCGCTTCCATGTCCTGACACCCAGCGGCGCCCCGTCCCGCACGTCGGGTCGGGGTCCGCTCATTTCCCTGCTCTCGCCGGCACTCACTTACCCGGCCACGATCCTGCTCTGTCCGCCTCTGGTCCCCGGCGTGCGCGGCGCCGCCCCCTAGCGCGCGCGCCGGCAGTGTGAAATTTAAAGGGACAGTGCGCCGGTAATTGGTCATTGCCGGGCACTGTCCCTATTTAAGTCCGGCCCCTTCCTGACAGCCTTGCCGGTTCCTTGGTGTCATTTCCATGGAGAAAGCTTACCAGAAAAGTCCTAGTCTTGCCTACCCGTGTACCGAACCTCGAGCCTACGTTTACCGACCACGAACCTTGCCGCCAGCCCTGACCTTCTGCCTGTCTACGTTCACGAGCCTCAGCCGCCTGCCCTGACCTCCTGTCTATCCCCGACTACGAGCCTGCCTGCTGATTCCGTACCTCGCCTACCCTTGGCTGCCACCGCAGTCAAGCCCCACCAGTGGAAGCGACCTGGTAGACTCCCGCCGCAGCAAGTCCATCCCGCTTTGCGGCGGGCTCTGGTGAATACCGGGACCTACTTAGATTCCGCTCCCTGGTGTGGGCTTACACCATCGCCTGCGGTGGTCCAGTGGATCCACCTCCAGACCATTACACATACCCTAAATATATGTACATAGTCGAGATATTAGATCAAACTAGGTCACCCCAATTTTGATTAAACTTTTTAGTTACTGGATTCCACCCATTCCATTTATTACTTTGCTTGTCCACCTTTGAACTCAATCTAGATTGACTGTGTATTTCTTGTAAGAGTGCTCAGCTATATTCAGAACTCCCATTAAAATGAACAGAGGGCTGCCCATATGTGGTCACCACTAGGTATGATCACACGGCGTAATTTTGGCGCACATTTCGCCACATTTTTGTGCTCTAATACGGGCAAGATGCACGCCGAAATTACGATAATCCATAGTTCTCATAGAGAACTATGGATTACGCCTCCTCTCCCCACTCGTACAATACGATCATGTCAATTACACGCCGCGAATAATGAATGTCAATGCAGGGCCCTGTAGCAGCTGCTACTACTCCACCTCCTATAGCTACGCCCCTGCTTGCAAGCTGTCCTCATCTTTTCAGTTAGTCATTGAAAGGAATGAAGTATTTTAGCCTTTCATTTTTTTCTGTCACTCTTGGAGCCAAATTTTCTTCACTAAGTTGTTCCACGTATCCAGTTTACTGTTATGGATGTTAATGACAGCTTCTCCTCATCTGTATAGGTATGAAAATTAACTAGAACATCTTCTCCCATTGACTTTAATGGGGTTCGAAGATTGAGTTCGAATAGAACTTCGAAACCGAACTCACAAACGTTTGAGGTTCTAATCGAACTAGAACTTTTTACTGTTCGCTCAACACTAGTAATGACAACCAAATCTAAGTATATTGACCCCTGTGGTATCCCACGAAATGTTCAGGGCATGCAGAAATGCTAGAGGTCAGACTCTCAACAATCATAAAATGATGGTATATCCGAGCATAATGCCATCACTTTAAATGAAAAGACCTTTTTAACAATTAGCTGCCCATTCATAGATGTTTATCTATGAATGGGCAGAGGTATTTCTCTGCTCTCACAAATGGAGTTTTTACAATGGAAACAAAGTGGAAGTTTCAATCTTTCTAATAAGCCAAAAACAGAACACTAATTTTTTTCCTTTTTCAGTAGTGATTACTAAAGATTTAGAAATGGTGCACTTCCCAGTCAAGATAGATTTTATTGTGTATTGCCAGTTTAAGACATTGTTTAGTCTCGTTTTTTGTCATTCACCTCTAAGTGAGTAACACATTTGTAAAGAAGAATAAAACATTCCTGAAATCCCTTCTACTTAGACATAGTTTCAAAGCACCCAGAGAAACACAGTTTGTCTTTCTGGTCTAGCCAATACAATGGTATACGTCATTCAAACAGAGACTTTCATTCTATTTTCAGAGCAATTATTTGTGGTCTTGCTAAAAAACATTAGATAAAACTACTGAAAGCTTTTTAGCACATTACAAATAGCTCAAAAATGATTGTTACAAGAAATCTAATAATTAATAAAAGAAAGAATTAGGGATAGAAACAGAAATATGTCTAAAATGTCTAAATAGATTAAGTAGCGTTCACTTAGGCTCTGTTCCCACATAGTTTTAGCTTACGTTTAACCTCTTGATGACAGCTGATGATCATTTTTGACTTTTCATTTTTTTCCTCTCCTCCTTCCTAGAGCCATTTTTTTTTATTTTTCCATCTATGTAGACGTAGTAGGGCTTGTTTTTTGCGGGACAAGATGTACTTTTGAATGATGCCATTGACTGTACCATAGAATATACTGGGAAAGCGACAAAATTCTAAGGGGTGCTGAAATGTGAACAAAAAATTTACTTGCGCTATTTTTGTGGGTCAATACGCTGTGTGTACATAGCCTTATTTGTGTTGCAGAACCATTTTCTGCAACCAATATTTTTTTTGTTTTCTCCCCTATTGACCAGTGTGAGAGCTCATTTTTTGCAGGTTGAAGTGTAGTTTACATTGGTACGGTTTTGGGATAATGTGACTTTGTAATAATTTTTTATTCCAATATTTGGGGGCGTGAAATGACCATAAAAACTAATTTTATTGCATCTGAAATTTTTTTGTTTAGTGTTCAGTACAAGGGATAAATGATGCCTATGGGAGTTCCGAGTATAGGCAAGTGAGTGTGCTTGGATATATTTTGAACTCCCATAGAAAACAAGGAGGAGGATGGGCACAAGCACCACCCTCCTCATTCTAATGCGTGGTCAACTCATAGCTAACTATGAACTGACCTGTCAAGTGGATTTTCATTCTTGAGGACACCCCTTTAAAGGGTTTTTCTCACCAAGTAGTTTCACCGTCACAGCCAGCTTTTCGTTCACTCTGCTCTCCTCAGGCTGTAGGTGGTTCTATAGCATATTTTGCTTTTCTCCATAACTAGCTGAGACATTACAAGGAGCAATGCAGGAGATCTACTCTGAAAGTAAACAAAGCTATACAGGCTGTGAGGAATAAAAGGAAAGGCTTAGGGTATGTTCACATGGCTTATTTTCGGGCGTAATTTGCCACGTATTGTGCTTAATATGTGGCGAGATGCGTGCAGGGAGACAAGTGACATGTCAATTATTTGCAGCGATTACGTGCCGCGAGTAATGCATGTCAATGGGGCCGATGGGCTGCCGTCCCCCCCACCCTCCCGTGCTTTGAGAATATGCACGACTCCCAAACAGAGCCGTCTTAACAGCATTATGGGCCCCCGGCATAGCACTGCAGTGGGCCCTGCCCAAATACATGCCTCTAGCCACCTCAAGCACACCCATATTATCACACCACTTATGTATGGACACTAACAGCTTGCATCATAGAAGACTAATTGGCAGGGCAGGGAGCCTTTGGCTCCCTTCTCCACCACATTTTTTTTAACTGTTTGCACATCCTAAAAACACACAAGGGTATGTTCACCCATCTAATTTGGATGCTATTTTTGATGTGGGTTCCAGCACGGTTTTTGGTGCGGTTATATTTAATGGTCTACTGTATGTATATATTTATCTATATAACTTCAACTCTAATGCTACCCTTACCCTACACCAACTGAAACACTAAACCTAACCCAACTCCAACCTTAACCCAACCCTTAACTTATCCTAACCCTACACCAACCCTAATCCTACCCCAACTCCAACCCTAACCCAACCCTTACCAGAATGTACCCCAATACTATGTCAACCCTAACCCTACCGCGACTCTTACCCTAGCCTAATCCTACACCAACCCTAACTCTAACCCAACCCTTAACCAACTGTACCCAAACCCTACCCTAACCCTACCCCAGCTCCAACCCTAACCCTACCAACAACACCATGGATAACAGCATTACAGGGAGCACATCACGGACAGCATAGTTCGGGGGTTAAATATCATAGGCAGCACAGTGTGGAGGATAAACATTATGAAAAGCAGAGCGGATTTTTGGTGTAGAAACGTCTCACAATAAGCTCCATACTTTGTGTGACACGTTTCCGTGGTGAAAATCCGATCCTAATTAATTCCTATAGGTGTTTTACTCGTGTAAAACACGTCACGAATTGACATGTCACTTCTTTTTCAGTGCTGAAGACAAGGACAGAAAACACATAAAAACTGCATCATGTCAACTACAACGCAGTTTTTCATAGGAGTTAATGAAAATGAACTAGGGGAGTTTTCTATGCATTTTGGACACTGTTTTGGCTGTGGAAAATGCACTAAAACAGTGTTCAAATCAGAAGAAGGCCTTAAACAACAGCTAATCTTCTTAGAGATAATTAGTTTTTCTTCAGAGCTCAGTCTGTCACTCCCTACTCTCTGCTCAAATAAGGGCTTGTTCACATGGAGTTTACACTCCGTGTTACAAGCGCTTTTAGGACCTGTCTTGGGGTCCGCACTGTCGGTCCCCAACATGGATCTAAACAATTAGCAGTGAGATTGTCACTGCTGTTTATGCCGAACACAGAGCGGCGTTCACATGAGGGATCGCCGCTGCGTGTTTCAATAGCGCAGCTCAGTTCCGTCTTGGAAAGAATTGCATGTCAATTCTTTTCAAGACGGAGTCGAGCTGCGCTATTGAAACACGCAGCGGCGATCCCTCATGAGAACGCCGCTCTGTGTTCGGCATAAACAGCAGTGACAATCTCACTGCTAATTGTTTAGATCCATGTTGGGGACCGACAGTGCGGACCCCAAGACAGGTCCTAAAAGCGCTTGTAACACGGTGTGTATACTCCGTGTGAACAAGCCCTAAGAGTATGGTCTGGTATGCAGGTAACCACAGAAACCTGTGTGCACTCAGGAGCACATAAAAATGCTCTTATCTCTTGAGTGAAATAAAATCTATTGACCAATGTATTTAGAAAAAGTCTTCGTTCAACTGTCCCTTCCTATTGTAGTGAGAAAACCTCTTTAAGCTCATAGTAAGCTGTGGCAGTCAGCATTTTATCCAGTAGCTCTAGGGTTGGTCACCAATGATGATTTTTGTTTAACAAACAGATGAAAATGTTTATTTTTTTATTTAGTTCAGGATAAGTTTTCATGTGGCACATTTAGGCCTCATTCACACGGCTTATTTGGGCGCTGATTTCAGCCGTTCTGCGCGCCGTATTTGAGCTCCAATACGGCTGAAATCAGTCCCAGTCATTACGGTGAACTGTGGATTCCGTCTCTTCTCCCCGCTCAGCGAATACGCCGAGGGGGGAGAAAGTGACATGCACATTATTTAGGCCTCGTTCACATGGCTTATTGCAGACGTAATTGCGGGGAACGGATTTTGCCCCCGCAATTATGCCGGCAGCCGTGCAGTGGGGGCGGGGGGCCGGCAGATCGCCGGCCCCATAGACACTCACTATTCGCGGCGCATACACGCCGTAAATAATGTGCATGTCACTTTCTCCCCCCTCGGCGAATTCGCTGAGCGGGTGGGAGAGACGGAATCCATAGTTCTCTATGAGAACTATGGATTACCGTAATGACTGGAACTGATTTCAGCCGTATTGGAGCGCAAATACGGCCCGCAGTACGGCTGAAATCAGCGCCCAAATAAGCTGTGTGAACGAAGCCTTACGGCGTGTACGCGCCGTGAATAATGAGTGTCTATGGGGCCGGTGAGGTTCCGGCCCCCCACCCCGCCCCAGCTGCACGGCATCCGGTGTAATTGCGGGGTGAAATCCGTCCCCGCAATTACGTTGGCAATAAGCCGTGTGAGCGAGGCCTTAGAGTGTGTTCCCACAGCTTATTTAGGGTGATTATTTTGGGCAAATTGCCCCACCCCACCCCCCCCCCCCCCCCAATAAGTGTCCAAAAAACCTGTAGACACGACTGGAACAAGGTATTCTGTTGCCTTAGGCAAATAAGGCAGAAAGCGCCCCCCAATGGAAAATTGTGCCAACTTCATGCCTCCCCATCGTGCCTGGGATGAAGTGCTGGCCTAGGTGGTCGCCTACCCATCGTCCCGACCCTGAAGTCTTTTTCAACACATAGTAAAGTATAGGAGGCAGAAATCTGCTTTGGGCAGTCCATTTCCTCGTGGAACTTCCACGCTTGCAAGTGTAGAATTTTCAAGGAGGAAACAACGCGTTTCGCACCGAACAGTCTTTGTAGTGAACATCCACTTGTGCATTTCTCCACTTCGTTATGATGGAGCTGCAAACATGCAAAATTCAGTTGTTACATGGAAAAGCACAGCTGGTTTTTCATGTTCCTTTTCTGCATTTTTTCTTATCAACCTCAGGTCAGTCACACAAGCGTCAATGCTTGAGGTTTGGAAATGCAAAGTAATTCATTGGGGCTTTTGTATAAAAATAGAAGAAAAATCATTGGACTTGAGCCAGATTCTCAAAATTGTTGCACAGATGCAAGTAAACTTTTGGGGGGGGGACATGTATGAACAGGGCTGCGCCAGAAGTCTGGCGTATTTTCAGCCCGACATCCGGCGCGGCCCTGTACACATTACTGTAATGCCTCCCGTATCAGGCGTATTACAGAGCACAAGTTGCACTTTGTAATGCGCCTGATTTCAGGGGGCGTGCGGGAGGTTGGGCCACTAGAACCATACGAAGCTATAGATTTATAGCTTCAGAACAGCATTTCTAGGCGCATTACTGCTGTAACAGGTAGAGCCAGGGCCGGGACAAGGCGAGTACAGCCAATGGCGCCCCCTCCCCCCTCGCTCCCAAAAAAATTGCACCCGCCCACACTAATTTCTCTCGCCCTACGCCAGGTCCTGTCACTAACTTTCTGCACATTCCACATAGCTCCTGTCCATCTCCTCAGCAGTCATTGTATAATGAAAATCAGCCCTGACAAATTATCTTTTTCAAAATCGCTCCCCTCCATATGACAGTGCAATACCCCTAAATAACAGTCACTAAATAACCCACCGATACATGGAGCAAATCTACCAGACGAATGATTGTTACTAAAAAACCTCCTACAAAACCAAGACCCAAAACTATTACTACTTAAGGCTCAAATAATCCTGCCAGACCCTGACCAAACGCGACCCCCACATGTGACTATCAGCTGTACACAGCCTCTGATTACATATACCACCGCCATACAGTGACCACATAGTGGTAGGTACTAGTTGTATGTAGGCTCTGCAGAAATATAAGGGATTACACTGCTGTTACATTTAGTGACTCACAGGAGACCTCATTTCTGATCAGTGTCGTTCACTTTCCCTTTTCTTCTCCATCCGGTTCACACCTTCATGCTGATTGCTCTCGGCCAATACTCGTCCCTGAGGATTTGGACACAAATATCTTAGAATCCTCACATTTCCAGTAACTCCTTAATTATAGGTATATACGTCCCCTCAGGTAGGAAGATATATAGGTCCCCACCAGTTAGGCAGGTATACAGATATGCCCTCCCAGTCAGGTATATATATATATTATATATATATATATATATATATATATATATATATATATATACACTCACCGGCCACTTTATTAGGTACACCTGTCCAACTGCTCGTTAACACTTAATTTCTAATCAGCCAATCACATGGCGGCAACTCAGTGCATTTAGGCATGTAGACATGGTCAAGACAATCTCCTGCAGTTCAAACCGAGAATCAGTATGGGAAGAAAGGTGATTTGAGTGCCTTTGAACGTGGCATGGTTGTTGGTGCCAGAAGGGCTGGTCTGAGTATTTCAGAAACTGCTGATCTCCTGGGATTTTCACGCACAACCATCTCTAGGGTTTACAGAGAATGGTCCGAAAAAGAAAAAACATCCAGTGAGCGGCAGTCCTGTGGGCAGAAATGCCTTGTTGATGCCAGAGGTCAAAGGAGAATGGGCAGACTGGTTCGAGCTGATAGAAAGGCAACAGTGACTCAAATTGCCACCCGTTACAACCAAGGTAGGCAGAAGAGCATCTCTGAACGCACAGTACGGCGAACTTTGAGGCAGATGGGCTACAGCAGCAGAAGACCACACCGGGTGCCACTCCTTTCAGCTAAGAACAGGAAACTGAGGCTCCAATTTGCCCAAGCTCATCGAAATTGGACCGTAGAAGATTGGAAAAACGTTGCCTGGTCTGATGAGTCTCGATTTCTGCTGCGACATTCGGATGGTAGGGTCAGAATTTGGCGTCAACAACATGAAAGCATGGATCCATCCTGCCTTGTATCAACGGTTCAGGCTGGTGGTGGTGGTGTCATGTTGTGGGGAATATTTTCTTGACACTCTTTGGGCCCCTTGGTACCAATTGAGCATCGTTGCAACACCTTGTGGAATCTATGCCACGAAGAATTGAGGCAGTTCTGAAGGCAAAAGGGGGTCCAACCCGTTACTAGCATGGTGTACCTAATAAAGTGGCCGGTGAGTGTATGTCTCCTCAGTCAGGCAGGTATATATTGTCCCCTTAGACAGGCAGGTATATAAATATAGGGGCACTTAGGCAGGTATACAGGGGCACACAGGCAGGTATATAGAGATAGGGGCTCAGGCAGATGTATATAGGGGCTCAGGCAAGTGTATATAAGGGCACACAGGCAGGCATATAGAGATAGGGGCTCAGGCAGGTGTATATAGGGGATCAGGCAGGCATATAGAGATAGGGGCTCAGGCAGGTGTATATAGGGACGCAGGCAGGCCTATATATATAGGGGTTTTGCTAGGCATATCGATATAGGGGCTCAGGCAGGGGTATATAGGGGCTCAATTAGGCATATAGATATAGGGGCTCAGGCAGGGATATAGATATAGGGGCTCAGGCAGGGGTATATTGGGGCTCAGGCAGGCATATGGGTATATAGGGGCTCAGGCAGGGGTATATATCGACTCAGGCAGGGGTATATAGGGGCTCAGGCAGGCATATGGGTATATAGGGGCTCAGGCAGGGGTATATAGGGGCTCAGGCAGGCATATGGGTATATAGGGGCTCAGGCAGGGGTATATAGGGGCTCAGGCAGGCATATAGATATAGGGGCTCAGGCAGGGGTATATAGGGGCTCAGGCAGGCATATAGATATAGGGGCTCAGGCAGGGGTATACAGGGGCTCAGGCAGAGGTATATAGAGGCTCAGGCAGGGTATATAGGGGCTCAGGCAGGGGTATATAGGGGCTCAGGTAGGCAGGGGTATATAGGGGCTCAGGCAGGGGTATATAGAAGCTCAGGCAGGCAGGGCTATATAGGGGCTCGGGCAGGCAGGGCTATATAGGGGCTCAGGCAGGGGTATATAGGGGCTCAGGCAGGGGTATATAGGGGCTCAGGCAGGCAGGGGTATATAGGGGCTCAGGCAGGCAGGGGTATATAGGGGCTCAGGCAGGCATATAGATATAGCGGCACTCTCAGGTAAAAATAACAACATTAATACTTACCTTACCTGCTTCCCGGCTGCGCGCTCCTCCGCCGCACGGCCTGTGACGCGATGTGCGCCCGAGGTGAGGCAGCGTCGCGATGACATCACTTCATCCGACACTGCCAGCTGAGCCGCACAGGGCCGCGGCGGGTCCTCAGTGTCAGCGATCCTCCGGTGAGCGGGTCCGACACTGTCTGCGGAGCAGGGAGCGCTCGCTCTCTGCAGAAGCCCGCAGCTGCATGTGCGGACGCACATACAGGGGCCGCCGGCGCTTCAGGCCCATGGCAGCGGCCTGGAGCCCGGGAGGTTCGGGGCCCCTGCCTGCCCCCCCTTAGGGACAGGCAGAGGTAGGCGCCCTAGGCGATCGCCTACCCGTTGTACCGGGCCTGGGTAGAGCACTTTCAACGTGGTTTACCTGAGCCAGAACTGTTGTACAAGCGCTAGAATGCGCCTGATTTATGACTCTCTGTAGATCGGGTTCATGAATCAGGTACATTCTATTCTATTATAATGCGCATGAAGTTTGGCGTGTAAACCCCAAATTTCATACGGGCCCCTGGGTGCTAGTCTGTGTCACATGAAGCTGTCGGGCCAGGCGTCTGTGTAACGCAGAGTCCACAGCATTACAGGTAGTGTTATTATGACACATAGCCCTGCTTACAGCAACACACAGGCTGACATTTGAAGGCATTTTATCGTGAGATACAGCGTCGGACTAGGGCGCCCTGGACACCATGTCTGCCCGTTGAGGTGAATGGCGGGACATGGCCGCTGCGCTCACCGCCACCAGACAGGACTCCGAGCGCAATGAGAAAGTTGCAGTCTGCGGTGGGCGGGGCATGGAGCTGTGGGCGGGCTCAGGGCGGAGCGGTGGGCGGGACTGTGCGCGGGAAGGAGGACGGGACTGGAGCGGGGCTCCTCCGCAGCGTGGCTCTGTGCGGGGATGGCTCTCGTCCTGTACTTGTAGTTTGAGCGGCTCCTCACTTGCAGGCGCTCTCCGGTGCCGGACGTACGTTCTAACGGGAGTTACGGGAAGACGGCTGCTCGTGCATAGTGTCCCCGAGCCATGGCTACTTCTCCGTGCAGCAGCAGTGGGGTCTCCTCGTCCTCCTCCGGCTTCAGTATAGACAGCGGGCTGGAAATCAAAACCAAATCAGTGGAGCAGACCCTGGTGCCCCTGATCTCCCAGGTAATGAGGCGGGATAACTGCATGGGAGCCGGGAGCGGGGGGCAAAGTCTCGGCTGTAGCATTGTGTACTAGACGGAGGCTACACATCGTGTGTGGTACCAGGCTGGGGCTCCATAGACTGTGCGCTGCCGGCTGGAGGGGGACGGCACTAACTCATGGGGGGGCACTGCACCCAAATACAGCTGATGGGATGGATGATACTATATAATACATGGGGGGCACTGCACCCTAATACAGCTGATGGGATGGATGATACTATATAACACATGGGGGGCACTGCACCCTGATACAGCTGATGGGATGGATGATACTATATAACACATGGGGGGCACTGCACCCTAATACAGCTGATGGGATGGATGATACTATATAACACATGGGGGGCACTGCACCCTAATACAGCTGATGGGATGGATGATACTACATAACACATGGGGGGGGCACTGCACCCTGATACAGCTGATGGGATGGATGATACTATATAACACATGGGGGTCACTGCACCCTAATACAGCTGATGGGATGGATGTTACTATATAGCACATGGGGGGGGCACTGCACCCTAATACAGCTGATGGGATGGATGATACTACATAACACATGGGGGGCTCTGCACCGTTATACAGCTGATGGGATGGATGATACTATATAACACATGGGGGTCACTGCACCCTAATACAGCTGATGGGATGGATGATACTATATAACACAAGGGGGGCACGGCACCCTGATACAGCTGATGGGATGGATGATACTATATAACACATGGGGTACACAGCACCCTAATACAGCTTGATGGATGATGTGACTTATACACATGGGGCACTAGCCCCTGAAAAAGCTGATGGAAGTAGGGACTGATAGCCATGGGGTCACGCCCCTATACAGCTGATGGATGAGAAGTTGAGCTGTAACACATGGGGGGCCTCACCCTAATACAGCGGGATGGGTGGAATGATACTGTATCACTGGAGGGTCACTCCCCATACAGCTGGATGGTGACTATGTACCACATGGGGTCAAGCCCCTATTCAGCTGTTTGGTGGGATGATGTTACTGTATACACGGGGTAAGCCCTTATACAGCATGGTTGATGTGCGAGCACAGTGGGGTCCCAGCCCCTTATAAAACAGCTGATGGTTGGAGAGATTATAGCACATGGGGGTCACAGCACCCTTATAACAGCTGATGGGATGGAGAGTTCTGGACCCTGGGGGTAACAGCCCCTTATACAGCTGATGGGATGGATGATGTTACTGTATAGCACATGGGGGTCACAGCCCCTTATACAGCTGATGGGATGGATGATGTTACTGTATAGCACATGGGGGTCACAGCCCCTATACAGCGGTTTGGGGAGTTACTTATACCATTGGGCACGCCCCTATACAGCTGATGGGATGGATGATGTTACTGTATAGCACATGGGGGGCACAGCCCCTTATACAGCTGATGGATGGATGTTTTACTTATAAGCACATGGGGGTCACGCCCCTATACAGCTGATGGGATGGATGATACTGTAAAAGCACATGGGGTCACTGCCCCTATACAGCTGATGGGATGGATGTTTTACTGATACACATGGGGGTCACTGCCCCTATACAGCTGATGGGATGGATGATGTTACTGTATAGCACATGGGGGTCACAGCCCCTTATACAGCTGATGGCATGGATGATGTTACTGTATAGCACATGGGGGTCACAGCCCCTTATACAGCTGATGGGATGGATGATACTATATAGCACATGGGGGTCACAGCCCCTTATACAGCTGATGGGATGGATGATACTATATAACACATGGGGGTCACTGCACCCTAATACAGCTGATGGGATGGATGATACTATATAACACATGGGGGGCACTGCACCCTAATACAGCTGATGGGATGGATGATACTACATAACACATGGGGGGTCACAGCCCCTTATACAGCTGATGGGATGGATGATACTATATAACACATGGGAGTCACTGCACCCTGATACAGCTGATGGGATGGATGTTACTATATAGCACATGGGGGGGCACTGCACCCAGATACAGCTGATGGGATGGATGATACTATATAACACATGGGGGGCACTGCACCCTAATACAGCTGATGGGATGGATGATACTATATAACACATGGGGGGCACTGCACCCTAATACAGCTGATGGGATGGATGATACTATATAACACATGGGGGTCACAGCCCCTTATACAGCTGATGGAATGGATGATGTTACTGGATAACACATGGGGGTCACAGCCCCTTATACAGCTGATGGGATGGATGATGTTACTGTATAGCACATGGGGGTCACAGCCCCTTATACAGCTGATGGTGTGGATGATGTTACTGTATAGCACATGGGGGTCACAGCCCCTTATACAGCTGATGGGATGGATGATGTTACTGTATAGCACATGGGGGGCACTGCACCCTAATACAGCTGATGGGATGGATGATGTTTAGGATGAATGTTAACTGTATTTAGCACATGGGCGGGTCCACAGCCCCTATATACAGCTTGATGGTTATGGATGATGTTGACTGTATAGGTAGTGGGGGTCACACAGCCTTATACAGCTCATATGGTATGGATGATGTAACCTGTATAACATGTATTGATGTCAACCGGGCTGTGCTATGGGTCACAGCCCCTAATACAGCTGATGGTATGGATGATGTTACTGTAGAACCCATGGGGGAACAGCCC
Organism: Phyllomedusa bahiana; assembly: GCA_025379985.1. Classification (NCBI taxonomy): domain Eukaryota; kingdom Metazoa; phylum Chordata; class Amphibia; order Anura; family Hylidae; genus Phyllomedusa; species Phyllomedusa bahiana. The sequence continues at coordinate 32,174 of JAODAL010025867.1, read as the reverse complement.
CTTATACAGCTGATGGGATGGATGATGTTACTGGATAACATATGGGGGGCACTGCACCCTAATACAGCTGATGGTGTGGATGATACTATATAACCAATTGGGGGGTCGACATAGCCTTATCAGCTGATGGGATGGATGTGTTAGCTGTATAGCACATGGGGTCACGCCCCTTATGTACAGCTGTGATGGTGTGGATGCTTGTTATGTATAGCTCTATGGGGTCACATGCCCTCTTATGTCAGTACAGCTTTGAGTGGTGTGGATGATTGTTGTCTGTATAGCACATGGGGTATCAGACCTCTTATACAGCTGATGGCTGGGATGATGTTAGTGTATGGACTCATGGGGTGTCACAGGCCCGCTTTACAAGCTGTATGGTTGTGGTTGATGTTATCTGTATAGCACATGGGGTCACTCAGCCCCATTGATACAGCTGGAATGCGGGATGCGCTGTGATGATGTTACTGAGTTTAGCACATGGGGGTCACAGCCTTTTACCGCTGTGATGGGTGGATGATGTTACTGTATGAGCAGAAAATGGGAGGTCTACAGCCCCTAGGTATTAGTCAAATGATGGATGTGGAGGACTATTACTGTATGTAGCACATGGGGTGTCACAGACCCCTTATACTGCTGGATGGTATGGATGATGTTACTGTATATGTCACAATGGGGGGGGTCGTCGCGCAGCCCCTAATACAGCTGATGGTATGGATGATGTTACTGTAGAACCCATGGGGGAACAGCCCCTTATACAGCTGATGGGATGGATGATGTTACTGGATAACATATGGGGGGCACTGCACCCTAATACAGCTGATGGTGTGGATGATACTATATAACACATGGGGGTCACAGCCCCTTATACAGCTGATGGGATGGATGATGTTACTGTATAACACATGGGGCCCCCAGCCCCTTATTTAGCTGATGGGATGGATGATACTATATAACACATGGGGCCCCCAGCCCTGTTATACAGCTGATGGTATGGATGATGTTACTGTATAGCACTTGGGGGTCACAGCCCCTTATACAGCTGAGGGTATGGATGATGTTACTGTATAGCACATGGGGGTCACAGCCCCTAATACAGCTGATGGTATGGATGATGTTACTGTATAGCACATGGGGGTCACAGCCCCTTATACAGCTGATGGTATGGATGATGTTACTGTATAACACATGAGGTCACAGCCCCTTATACAGCTGGTGGTATGGATGATGTTACTGTATAACACATGAGGTCACAGCCCCTTATACAGCTGGTGGTATGGATGATGTTACTGTATAACACATGAGGTCACTGCCCTTATACGCTGGTGGTATGATGATGTTACTGTATAAGCACATGGGGTCACAGCCCCTTATACAGCTGATGGTGTGGATGATGTTACTGTATAGCACATGGGGGTCACAGCCCCTTATACAGCTGATGGGATGGATGATGTTACTGTATAGCACATGGGGGTCACAGCCCCTTATACAGCTGATGGTGTGGATGATGTTACTGTATAGCACATGGGGGTCACAGCCCCTTATACAGCTGATGGGATGGATGATGTTACTGTATAGCACATGGGGGTCACAGCCCCTTATACAAGCTGTTGGCCTGGATGATTTTACGGTCTAGCAGATGGGGGTCACAGCCCCTTATACAGCTGATGGCATGGATGATGTTACTGTATAGCACATGGGGGTCACAGCCCCTTATACAGCTGATGGGATGGATGATGTTACTGTATAGCACATGGGGGTCACAGCCCCTTATACAGCTGATGGGATGGATGATGTTACTGTATAGCACATGGGGGTCACAGCCCCTTATACAGCTGATGGGATGGATGATGTTACTGTATAGCACATGGGGGTCACAGCCCCTTATACAGCTGATGGGATGGATGATGTTACTGTATAGCACATGGGGGTCACAGCCCCTTATACAGCTGATGGTGTGGATGATGTTACTGTATAACACATGGGGGTCACAGCCCCTTATACAGCTGATGGGATGGATGATGTTACTGTATAGACACATGGGACCGCTGCCAGTCCTGTAGAATACCAAGTGATGGTAGTGGTGATGGTTACTGTATAGCTCATGGGGTCACAGCCCCTGTTACAGCTGATGGGATGGCTGTATACTATATAACTCGTGGGGGGCTGTTGCCCCTTTTACTAGATCTGATGGATTCTGATGAATACTGTATAGGTAACCATCATGGGGCGCCCACAGACCTCCTTATACAGCTGGTGGGATGAGATGAGAGTACGTATAACTCAAGGCGGCCCTACGCAGCCCCTTATACAGCTGATGGTGTGGATGATGTCACTATATAACACATGGGGCCCCCAGCCCCTTATACAGCTGATGGTGTGGATGATGTCACTATATAACACATGGGGCCCCCAGCCCCTTATACAGCTAATGGTGTGGATGATGTCACTATATAACACATGGGGCCCCCAGCCCTGTTATACAGCTGGTGGCATGTATAGTGCTGGTTGTAGTGGGATCATGAGACTGACTGACCAGAGGCTCTCCTGACAGTCCCATATTCTACAGCTCTGTGGTACTGTGTGATCTCTTTTCAGTCTCCCTTTAAACAGCGTGTACATCGGGTGATGTTACTGTATGATATACATAAGATCTGTCAGTCCTGTTATACAATTGTCTGTATTTAGTAATGTTCCTGTGTGGTGCACATAGGAGATCTCCTATATATAGCATTTAATATGCAAGATACTGTGTGTAGTAGTCATGTTGCCGTATCATATACTTAGTATCTTCTGTGGTACTGTTACTGTTTGACCTTTCAAAGGATCTCATTTATGCAGTATCTCATAAAAGTAAGTACACCCCTCACATTTTTGTAAATATCATATATGTTTTCATGGGATAACAGTGAAGATTTGACCGTTTCATACAATGTAAAGTAGTCAGTGTACAGCTTATGTAACAGTGTAAATTTGGTGCCCTCAAAATAACTAAACACCCAGCCATTAATTTCTAAACCACTGGCAATAAGTGAGTACACCCCGTAAGTGAAAATTGTGTCCAAAGTGTCAATATTTTTTGTGGCCACCATTTTTTTTCCAGCGCTGTCGTAACTGTCTTGGGCATGGAGTTCACTAGAGCTTCACAGGTTGTCACTGGAATCCTCTTCCACTCCTCCATGATGACATCACGGACGAGACCTTGCACTCCTCCACCTTCCGTTTTAAGGATGCCCCACAGATGCTCAATAGGATTCATGTCTGGAGACCTGCTTGGCCAGTCCAGCACCTTTTCCCTCCTTTTTTTTTTTTTCTCTTTAGCAAGGCTGTGGTTGTCTTGGAAGTGTGTTTGGGGTCATTATCATGTTGGAATACTGCCTCCCAGTTTCTGAAGGAAGGGGGATTATGTAATGTCACATACTGAGGCAGAGTATGTTGGCATTCATGGTTCTCTCAATGAACTGTCGCTCCCCACCGCGGGCAGCACTCATGCAGCCTCAAACCAGGACACTCCCACCACCATGCGTGACTGGAGGCAACGCTTACTTGTCTTTGAACGCCACACTGGGTTGCTGCCACCCACGCTGGACACTCTCTGAACCCAAAAAAATTATTTTGGAGTCATCCGACCCCTGGAAAAGGTTCAAGTAATCCATGTCCTTTAGTCTGCTTGTCTTCAGCAAACTGCAGACTTTGTTATATATCGTCTTTAGAAGAGGCTTCCTTCTGGGATGACAACCATGCAGACCTATTTGGCCATCTTTGTGTAGAGCAACAATTCTTTTTTTTTTTTTTTTTTTTTTTTTTTTTTTGGATCCTTAGACAGTTTTGTCATAAGGGACCATGTTGAACTTCCAGTGACCAGTATGAGCGAGTGTGAGAGCTATAGCACCAAATTTAGCACATCTGCTCCCCATACACACCTGAGATCTTGTAACGCTAATGAGTCCCATGATACAGTGGAGGGAAAATAGTAAATAGAGCACAATTTTTCAATTAGGGGTGTACTCATTTGTGCTGCTGGAAATTCAGACATTGATGGCTGCGCGTTGAGTTATTTTGAGGAGACACCAAATTTACATTGTTATATAAGTAGGACACAGACTTCTTTACATTGTATCAAAGTGTCATAGCCTCTGTGGTGTTCCATTAAGGCCATGTTCACACGGCTTAAAATGGGCCGTATTTCGGTCCGTAATTAAGCGCCGAAGTGCGCGAATTACGGGCCGAAAACAGCCCATTCATTACGGTAATCCACAGTTCTCATAGAGAACTATGGATTACGTCTCCTCTGCTTCGCCGGGCGGGGAGATAATTGACATGTCACTTTCTAGCGGCGTATACGCGCCGCTTACAGTGATTGTCTATGGGCCGGCGAAGTGCCGGCCCCCCGCTCACTCCCCCTCTCCGGCCCCGCCCCCGTCCACACGGCGTAATTGCGGGGCGTAATTACGTCCCGCAATTAAGCTGTGTGAACATGGCCTAAAAGACAATATTTACAAAAATGTAAGGAGTGTACTCTTACTAGATGCTGTACATTGCCCTGTCACAGAACCACATTTATGACCATTGTTTTTTTTTTTTTTTTTTTACATATCAAAAATGTGCTACAATTACACTACTTGCAGTGAATTCTTGAATCGCCACCATTTAAGGATGTTCCCTTTTTTTCTTTTTTTCTTTTTTTAGAGAGTGGTTGTAATTTAACCTCTTATGGACTATATAGTGTTTTTATGGTGACAATAATTCAAAGTACCACTTATACTATACCATAAAATGAGCATGTGTAAGCCTCAATGTTGTAATCGCTGGGGCACTTGTCAAATGAGAGTTTTGGGGTCTAACTGGACGCTAAACAGCCATGCTTGTGGTAGAACTGGGCTGTTTTCCTATGGTGCTTGGGGATAGGAGAGCTCTTGGGAGTATAGGGAAAAGTTCAAAAGTAACTCAACCAATTGCATACCCTGAAATTGAGATGTTGCCCATGTGGTCATCGCTTAGTGTAGAGATATAGCCCAAATTATTGTAGAGAGGCTGTTCTCTAGCCTGGAAATAATTGGATCACATTTGATGTCCTCTTTGAAGGAGGATCTGATGGAGGCGATACTATTTGTCAGAACAAATTCATAGGTTCACTCCACAAAGGTTATTCAGGACGTTTTTGTTGAAAACTGTTTTATTCCCTACTTATGCAGCGTTTTGCATATTTACAATTTATTAAAGTTTTTTGCGTTCTAAAGTTGTTCCAATAAATACATTTTATGTTCTACCTAAATAGCATGATTATTGTATCATAAGGGTGATAAAAAGCCAAATGTTATCACTTAAACATCTGCTATGTATGAGGGAGTCTGAGTTGGTGTTGGGGAAATTGAGGAGTCAGTCAGTAAGCCAAGGCCCCGACTCATAGCCCTGGTTAAAGTCCATAACCTGTGAATCTAAATTGTGTGCTCAGACTTCTTGTAGTCAAAATGCGAGCAAAAAGAATGTGTAACTTGGCACTATCCATGAAGAACAATATTATAATTTTTGTTTGTGCTTTTCACCTAAAACAGTGTAACCGATAAAATTTAAATGTCCAGCAAACCGCTAACGCGCTCAAATTACATGGTTCTTAATCCAGACAGTCAATGCATTAATAGTACACTTCCTTTTTCCTGCATGGAAAAAAGCTGGTGATCAGGTGCAAGATTTTTCTGCTATGGGCAGCAAAAAAAGTGATCAAACCAAATTTGCCCTGCCTGAATCTAAAGCACAACACTACTTACAAAGTTCTCCTTGCCATATGAGTGTATTTGTGCCTTGCAGGCATCGGTAGTTGGTGCACCGGCCTGCAGTTGCCATGGTTACTATATTTACTCTACAATGTATCTTAGTCCTCCTTTTTCTGCCTGACCACTGATAAGGGTATGTTCACATGCTGTATTGCGGTGTACAGTACGCACCCCAATACACAGTGTGTTTCGGGAGTTCGTGTACTCCCGAGGCACGGGGGGGACGAGGCTTAAATCATAGTTCTGAGAGCTATGGATTACTGTAATTGCAGCGCATATACACACCAAATTTATGCCTTTTGAACATACCCTGAAGGTCCTTGATCACTCTATAGACTTGGTATCAACAGACTTAAGAGCTTGCAGAATAGAGTGAACTCCATGAAAACAGAGATGATGCAAAAATTCCGTTCCATTCCACAAAGAATTTCTTTTTTGAGGTTTCCTAGTACAGTATGTAGTATGGCCCACTTTCTGGCTCTGTCCCCCCTACTTGTTTATTGACTTCCTTCGTGGGCAGGTTTCACTTTTCCGTCTGTGCCAATTGATTGTCACATACTTTCATCATTGTACTTGTTTGACTTATGTAATGTTTGTAACTCCCCTTGAATATACAGCGCTCTGGAATCAATGGCGCTCTAAAATAAATAATATGGTCAATGGTACCTTTTAAAAGGACATCTTGTAACCCTCCCCCTCTGTGAAAGTAAAACCTAAACTACTGCTGACCTCGCCCACATACAGTGATAGACAGTTTGCTCTGTATAAACACTGATACAGGAAAGCTGTCAATCACGGAATGTGAGCAGGGTAAGCAGGACTCCTATTGTCTCTTAAGGAGTCTGGTCAGGATTTCTCTGCTTTTTACTCACAAATCCTGCTCCAAATCATGTAACCCTATATATCACCGAGCTCAGCTTCTCTCCCACTGTCATATAACCCTATATATCGCCGAGCTCCGCTTCTCTCCCTCTGTCATATAACCCTATATATCGCCGAGCTCCGCTTCTCTCCCTCTGTCATATAACCCTATATATCGCCGAGCTCAGCTTGTCTCCCTCTGTCATATAACCCTATATATCGCCGAGCTCCGCTTCTCTCCTCTATAATATAACCCTATATATCGCCGAGCTCCGCTTCTCTCCCTCTATAATATAACCCTATATATCGCCGAGCTCTGCTTCTCTCCCTCTATAATATAACCCTATATATCGCTGAGCTCTGCTTCTCTCCCTCTATAATATAACCCTATATATCGCCGAGCTCCGCTTCCCTCCCTCTATCATATAACCCTTTATATCACAGAGCTCAGCTTCTCTCCTCTATCATATAACCCTATATATCACAGAGCTCAGCTTCTCTCCTCTATCATAGAACCCTATATATCACCGAGCTCAGCTTCTCTCCCACTGTCATATAACCCTATATATCGCCGAGCTCCGCTTCTCTCCCTCTGTCATATAACCCTATATATCGCCGAGCTCCGCTTCTCTCCCTCTGTCATATAACCCTATATATCGCCGAGCTCAGCTTGTCTCCCTCTGTCATATAACCCTATATATCGCCGAGCTCCGCTTCTCTCCTCTATAATATAACCCTATATATCGCCGAGCTCCGCTTCTCTCCTCTATAATATAACCCTATATATCGCCGAGCTCCGCTTCTCTCCCTCTATAATATAACCCTATATATCGCCGAGCTCTGCTTCTCTCCCTCTATAATATAACCCTATATATCGCTGAGCTCTGCTTCTCTCCCTCTATAATATAACCCTATATATCGCCGAGCTCCGCTTCTTTCCCTCTGTCATATAACCCTATATATCGCCGAGCTCCGCTTCTTTCCCTCTGTCATATAACCCTTTATATCGCCGAGCTCCGCTTCTTTCCCTCTGTCATATAACCCTATAGATCGCCGAGCTCAGCTTCTCTCCCTCTGTCATATAACCCTATATATAGCCGAGCTCCGCTTCTCTCCCTTATCACATCAGCTCTCAGAGAAGGTAGCATAAACCACCTGACAGGTTCCCTTTAAGCATTGTGGGTTAGGCCTTTTTCTGAGTTCCCAAACTTTTGTAGTTTATTTTTTCTTTAGTCATTGGACCAGTGGAATGCAGTGAATAAATATGCATAAATCATAAGCTTCCCAGAAGGTTGTACAGGCTGACTGGCAGGACAGAAGACAGAACAGCTTGTGTCAAGACCAGGTTATACAAGAGCCGACTCCTGATTAAGCAGATGGACTATAGGTGTGATTCTTAGGAATTGTGACGTCATTGTATTGTTCCCCACTCCCCCATTATCTGTACTAAGCAGTGACCGTACACAAGGCCACATTCATCAGCATAGTGAAGGGCAGCAGATTGTAATAAATATGGTTACACTGTTACATTAGCACTTGCACTGGTCTTTTGCATAGTAGCTTGCTTGGAAACGACATTCTGTTTTACCAGGTGTCATCTATTAGAGTGTGTGTGTGTATGTATATATATATATATATATATATATATATAATTTTCCATGAAAGTTGCCATCGTTCCATTCTACTGGAACATGAAGCACAGACTTGTACACAAGCAGATAAAAAATAAAACTTGAATATACTTTTTTGTTTTCTTTTTTTTTGGAGGGGGGGGGGTGTCTACTTGTGCGCGAAAGTCTAGGGTTCACGTTCCAGTAGAAGGGAACGATGGCAACTTTCATGGAAAGTCGTGAGACACAAACTTAATTTAAAAGTTGTACTTCTTTACCATTCTGAAGTCTGACATCCAAGCGCTTTAGGTTGGTTCAAACTAGCTCATAGAAATGAAAGGGGAGGATGGCTACAAGCACCGCCCTCCTCATTCTTAAACATGGTTGGTTCATAGCTAGCTTGAGTTGACCTGAAATGTGTTCATTGAAACACCATTTTAATTTGATGTGTGCTGCTTTATATCTAGAGACTAAAACCCTATATTGATCTGATCAGCAATATTCGGAAAAGCTCAGGAATAGTAAGCTAGGACTGTTGCGCCACCTATTGGAAGCAGCATCTATTTCAATAGGTGGCGTTAGTCGGAGTCGTTATAAAATGGACGGAAAATATATAACAAATTGGCACAGTTCAATGCGTTGCCAAGACCAAGAGCAATTGGGTCTTGCCAGTGCTACTGCTCCCATATCTTCAGCCTCATCACATGAGGAGTGTAATTTTGAAAAGTAGTTGGACGACATGGAGCAGGCAAAGCGATATCACAGGGAAAAGATTGACCACGTTTCAGCAATTTTTCACTTGCTCTCGTAGTAGAAGAGTTCAACCATTCATCAGAACTGACTGTGCCTGAGGCAATTCCTTTATACCCTGACATTGTTAGGGGTCGTTCACATGGCACAGTGCAAATACCGGTCGGAAATTTCGCCCAGTATTTGCGCACAGTCACAGGGGGGGCGGCTTTTCTCCGTGGTTTGCGGAGAAAAGCCCTCACCCTTTGCATTAACATGTTCATATTCCGCCCGAAAACCGGGCGGAAGAATGAACATGCTCAATTTTTTTAGGACCACTGGCGGTCTGAAAAACCATGTGGCGGAAAATCTGTGCAGTGGGGATTTTCCATAGAGGTCTATTTTAAAAGTTGACAACCGGTTTACAGACTGTTTTCAAAACCGAAAACCGTCTGTAAAACCTGGTGAAAACCTGTTCAGTGGGGACAAGCCCTTAGAGATGTTGCCCATGTGGTCACCACTTTGCCACTTACTTCAGCGTTTAGAACACAAAAAAAATTATTTCATTGTAAATATTCAAAAGTTGTATCCAATAAATATATTTTATGTTCTACCCTGTTTTCCCGAAAATAAAACAGCGTCTTATGTTAATTTTTGCTCTTTAAGATGCACTATGTCTTATTTTCAGGGGGTGTCTTATTTTCCCATGAATAATTTATAGCATGCTATACTAGTGTATGTATGTGTGTATGTATGTGTGTAGTATGTGTGTATGTATGTGTGTATGTATGTGTGTATGTATGTGATATATATGTGTGTGTGTGTGTGTGTGTGAAATATATATATATATATATATATATATATATATATATATATATATATACACACACACACATACACATACACATACACATACACATACACATACACATACACATACACATACACATACACACACACACACACATATATATATATACAGAAGCCACTATTCACAATAGGAGAAAGTCACGGCTCACCCTCTCCCTCTTCCCAGGTCACAAAGCAAGCCTAGAAAATGTTCCCATAGAAGTCAATGGGTCTTCTCCTGTTCACAGGCTTTTGTGTTAATGTAGCTGCTAGAAAGCATCTCTCTAAAAGCTGCTCGGGCAAAATGGCTGCCACCATAATCCTATGTAGGCAACAGTATTAAAACAAATTCACAATCAGAAAATAAAAACGGCTAAGGAAAAAATATCAGTTTCTTGTTCTAATTGGTAAAAAATGAACATTGGTTGTAGTTTCCTTTTAATACATTTTCCACAACATCTTGCCGATTTGTGCATAGCATGTTGAGACATTCGCAGCAATACATTTTGAGGATTTTGTGTATCAAATGTAGGGACTAACCAATGAATGACGGACGTAAGGAGGACGATGACAAGGGCACAGAAGGAGATGGAAGGGTAAATGACTTGAATCCAGAAGCAAGACACCTAAAAATATTTGACCCTAGCTAGCTTCCTTGAACACTGTATGTAACCTGTCCCTAATGCTGGCCTTACACTAGACCACAGGTGTCAAACTGCCAGCCCTCCAGCTATTGGAAAACTACAACTCCCATCATGCATTTGTATAATCCATAAAAGTGGGCATGATGGGAGTTGTAGTTTCCCAACAGCTGGAGGGCCGGCAGTTTGACACTCCTGCACTAGACCCCCATGTACCTATTCTAAAATATTTATACTATTGTCCCCAAGCTATGCTGGTCCTAACCAAAACCGCACAGAACCAAAAATTATTTAAGAATAGAACACACTGAAAAACTTAACTAACATGGGGCAGAACTGCTCAACAAACCGGGTACAGAAAATTAAAACCGAACTGAATGATAGTAGAAGAATGCAAACTCTCTCCGCTAACAGTATATGCGATGCCAGCCACCAAATAAAGCTCAGGCAAAAACTTAAAGGGGTTGTCTCACTACAATAGCTTTCAAAACGTAGGGAACACTAAATGAAGACATTCCAGATATTTTGCTTTGTTCAACTTTTTTTGATAAGAATCTACAAATGAGATTATCACCTTCTGAGGGCTCTCTGGTTCTCCTAGTGACTGACCTGTGTACTCCTTCTCCCCTGCTGTTTGTTCTATCTGATAGCAGGCAGTGATGTCATCACACAGGTGATGCAGACAGTGAGAGCTTGTGTGTTATCTGATCTTTCAGACAAAAGTCAGTAATTACTCTGTTTACATTAGCTCAGCAGCTTCTCCTACCCTGGTAGAAGGTAATTTATTTAATCTAGTCTAATAAACAGAGAAGTCTGAATACAAGGAGCTCATATGCTAATTACAAACAGCTTGACCAGGAAGTGAAAGAGCAAAGCGGCATTATTTCATTAATGCATCCTATGAAACTTTGAGATGAGACAACCCCTTTAAGTTCATATGTGCAGCATGGTCAGCTGATAGTCTAGAGAGTTATTTGAGGCAGATAATATGCAACTGCCCTATCTGATCAAGTAAGCAGAAGACACAATGGCAGGAGGATTTCTGCCAATTGTGACAGTCTGTGGGACAAATCCACAGCTTATCATACCTCAAGGCTGCTTTCAGAGGCATAACTTGAAGCAATGGGGCCCCCCAACTATTATGTGCTAATTATAATACTGGTGTCTTCCTATGTGGCAGGAGGGCTTTTGGGCTCCTCAGGCTGCAGGGCCCAGTAGCGACTGCTACCTCTGCACTCCCTATAGCTATGCCTCTGGCTGCATCCACACTACAAGGACCAAATACTCATCAGATGAGTATTGAAACAGTATTGTATACAAAAACGGGAGGATCTTTAACTCGATTCAGTTTTTTTATTGTTCTTTTGGCAGACAGTGCATCAGAGCACTATAGAGTATTTTAACACAAAACGCACAGAGCTTTCATTGATTTTAGTCTTTTTTTTTTTTTTTTGACGGTTTTGAAAATCCGAATCTACTTAAACAGACTGTAAATCTTTGGTGTGTAGACAGACCAAAATAGTTTTTACCTTGTGTTCTTATTGGTAATAGGATTTCAGTCCTTTTCTCCAGTGATATTTAGCCTTTGTCTGCAAGTGACCTGTTCTGATAAACAGCCACTTTGGAGAAGCTTGTTACACTCTTTATAAACCGTTCTTGGAGAGACTGGAAGTACCTGTATCCTATCAACAGAAAGCTTTTACGTAAAGTGGG
>JAODAL010025867.1:0-17500 GCA_025379985.1 Phyllomedusa bahiana | reverse complement strand
GAAAGTGCATGTTCAATAGTCTTCGGGTGGAAACCCCGCGCAGTAGGGACTGCTGCACGGGTTTTCCATAGATCCCCGTTGTGCTCGTTTTGAGGCCGGTTTTTCAGACGGTCTGCAAAACCGCCAACGCCTGAAAAACCAGCCGCAAACCCATGCCATGGGGACATGCCCTAAGGCTATGTCTACACAGCACTGGTTGTTAGTCAGAATTTTGGCGGATTCAGTATCTAGAATCCGCTGAAAATCCAACTATAACCAGTGCCCCATAGACAGCAATAAAAAGTCTGTGCAGTAGTCCGGTCGGTTTTGACATCAGCCAGATTTTAAAACCAGAAGCATCTTCAACCGTATTCCCCTACAATCAATGTACCGGGCCTGCATGAAATCCGGTAACACTATATGATTTTTAGCAGAAATCTGCTCAAAAAAACGTGGTACGGCAATGTTAAAATGCCGTTGGATTTTGCATGGCATTTAACATTGCTGTGTAGACACAGCCTAAAAGATTCTCATCTTTAGAATGGGATCTGTCCGTTTAGTAAGGGGAGGGGATTGCAAGAAACTGTAGAAAAGTAATTTTCGAAGTCTAAGTTTTATCCACAATTCCTGCTCCCGCTGAGCCGTGTATTATGAGTTTACCCTTGATCTGCCATATGCAGCATTGTTCTTATCTAGTTATATAGTTTTTATCACAACTGGAAGTTCCAATTCTTCTGGCTTCAGGAGAAAAAAAAATGTCTAGGGCATTTTAGTGTTTTATGAAAAGACTTTATTTTTTTTATTTTCTAGCATCAGCACCTTTTGTTAGCAAAGTATCAGCAATCATTGAAGCCATAAAAATGCACTATACAAAGTGCAAAGTAGAAAAGCATTGCAGCATAAGAGTACAAATTTACATTGTTAGCGAACAATATGAAATCACGGTCTAGTGTTATTTTGTTAAGGATATAGTTCTAACTTTTTTATGGAGCTCATCTGTTCTCAAACGGTTTTATGCATTTTCACTATAAACTGACTTTTTTTGGGGAATTTCTTTTTTTATCTGCTATGTGACGGTTCAACTTGAGTTGGGCTTTTGCTTTTCTGGAATTGTGGTCATAATACCAGTGTGGCCACCCGACAAGTTGATGACAACGGTTCTTCCTGACCTCGTCATAAACGTGTGATTGCATACAGTACATGCTTATTTCAAAAAGGAACGTTAGACCAACCACTGACTAATAAGGCAAATAATAAATAACTATTTAGTGCACAGTCCTCTCGGGCTAGATTCACATAACATATTTTTTCCAAAGGAAAATTATGCAGTGTAATACACAGCAAAAATCTGAGGGACACTGGATTTCTGCCAAGTATTTTACTTGTTTCTATGTGTGAATTTCAGTGTATTCTAATGGTTGTCCAGGATTTAAAGGGAATGTGTAGCCAAAAAATGAGTCATTAAATCCCATTTTTATGTTAAACACATTTTTTAGGAATTTTTTTTTATTTTTAATTTTTCATCACTTTCAATATTTTTTTTGTAATTCTTAAGTCTTGCAGTTTTCACTTTGGCCACAAGGCTTTGTTTGCACTGCTTTAACAGCAGTCAGAGATGCTTTATAGTAGCTTCATGCACATAGGTGACTTAAGACTGACTCCGTCCCATTGACTTCTGTAGGAGAGTTTTCTAGTCATGCTCTGTGACCTGGGAAGAACTCACTGTTGTGACTGGTGGATCCTGTCATCTATTCACACTTGTGTCTCCTTTCAGTTTGACCCTCTTTGTGCTGATAATGAGCAGACAACGGAGAATCTTTCTCTACAGAACAAGTTGTCAGACTATTATTAGGCTTAGTGGCCAAAGTGAAAACTGCAGGATTTAAGAATTATTAAATTTTGAAAGTGATATAGAAAATTAACAAAAAATTAACCTAAAATTCTTTAAAAAAAAGTGTTGAAAATAAAAATGTGAGTTACACAATAAGTAATTTTTGATACAATCCCTTTAAAAAACGTGGCCGCTTTCTTTTAAAAAACAAAAACAAAACAGCACCTTCTCTCTTAGGACGTGCCTGGTATTGCAACTCTGATCCATTGAAGTGAATAGGGCTAAGCTGCAATACCTGAAACATCCTGTGACACAAGTGGTGTGTGTGTGTTTTTTTTTTTTTTTTAAAGAAAGCAGTCATGTTTTTCAAATGCTAGACAACCCCCTTAAAGAGGTTTTCTCGCTACAATGATTAGTTTTTAACATGTAGGGACAGATAATTGAAGACTTCTTTTCTAAATACATTCCTTTTTTTCCCCCTTTGGTCAGGAGATAAAGAAGATTTTATCTCCTCTTATAGCGAGCAAGTTCCTCTGGTTACTGACCATCTCTCCCTGCTTTCTCTTATTGCTCTAAGCTGCTGTCATTCAGGCCATCCATGGTGAGTCACCCCCTGCAGAGTCTTATCACTACCTATGGACTTTGAAAGCTTCCTATTTAGCTAAGCAAACACACTTTACAGCTTTGTATCCTGTGTAATACATTGACACGACAGCAAGAGATTTGGAAAGTGTAACCGGAACAGCAAAGTTGAGGTGCTAATCACTGCTATAGACTCGCCTACAACCTGAACAGCAGGTGTGATTCTAAAGCTGGTTGTGGCTCTGTGACCTGGCGAGAAAACCCCTTTAAGGGTGCAGGTCAGCCCTATCCAATAGGGCTATTCAGTGTCTTACCTCCCAATTACTTTTCATAAGGAAAACACATCAAGAACTGGCATGCACATTGTGCGACAAGTCAATCCTATGCACAAATGGTGTGTGTTCCCATTCAAACCTATGAGACAAATTTACATGTGTTTTTCCAGGTGCTGTTTGAGGCATAAAATGACTCGTAAAATGCCAGTTTAGCACAAAATATGCCTGGAAAAACGCTTTGCGCTTCTTTTTATGTAATACTTCTAAAAGGCCTCCTTACTATTGAAGGAGAACAGGTTGTCGGCCTGTACTAAAGATTCTTTTTGGGACTTGCTTCTTTGAAAGGGAATTTGTGTGGTTATTTGGATCCATGAACATTTCAGTGCTTGAAGCTTCTAAATAGCAGGTTGTATTTCTGAGCCAGTCAGATGCTGCTGACATGTATATGCAGACTGTAAATAATACTCACCAATGTTCTTAAGTGCTGCAGTGCATATTTACTACCGTCCTGTTGGATGACTTCCATAACTATATCCGTTTTAGACACTGTATCTGGTTTTCACTTCCAGATAGATTATCTAGGGAAAAAGAAGCAAGCGGTTAATTTTCATTGTCAGAAGTGATTATCTAAAGAGCAGTGTGGGTGTCGGGGTATCCTGTATGTAGATATCTGTCTCAGAAGCATTATATGCTTTGGTAGCCAGTAATGTGTAATAATCATGGAATGCTTTTTATATCTGTGTGTTTATATAACTAGTAAAAATATATATTTTTAAATTTTTTTGGTCTTGGGGAGGGCTTTTACATAGGCCGATAACTCTGTGAATGAGCATCGCTTGATGTTATAACAAGTTAAAGGTGTGTTTTTTTTTGTTTTTGTTTCCTCTCCAAACCTCCCACTGCTAAAATAGAAAGTTAGCCCATACTTACCTTTCTCTTCACCACCGTTCCAGCTCTGCCAAAACTCCAGTGTTTCTTTCCGGTCCCTCACTGATGATGTCACGTCCATAGATCTCATGGTGCTGCAAGAATTCTCTGGCCTCAGCAGTCACATGTCTGCATGTGCAACATGTGACCACAGAAGTCAGCGATTGGCTGCAGCATCATGAGATCCATGAACATGATCATATAAGGTATGGCAGGTAACTGCTGTACTTTATATGATTGGGATGTGAGGAATCCCAGAAGCAGGTAGTGGTGGACTTGGTTATGAAGTATTTTAACTATCAGGACTGTTTTGAAAAATCTGTGAGCGTGATGTCATCAGTAGGGGAACACTGAAGCTCTGGCACAGCAGGAGGTGGTAGGGAGGTTTTTAAGTCTTGGAAAATACTTCAACATTTGGACAAAGAGCAAGTTTGTCTTTAGGCCTAATGTCAGTGGAACCGATTTGATTATTTTTTTTTTTTCTCCTCACTGTCCTTCACAACACATTTTATCAGGTTCACTTAGTTTAGATTTTAGCTTTCCTCTTTAGTACCTCCTTTGTAGTGGGTAACTTTTCCTTATGGAATAAATTCTGGCTTGGCATAAAACCCTAGTCTTGTTTCAAGGCTCTTTAATGGGTTGGATTTGACTGAAAGAGAAGATGCTTCTAGTCTGTTGCAGAGACCCCTTTTTTCCTTCTAGATTAGAGGTTATTTATGTATCCTATTTTCTCAGGAAGCATTGCATAGCCTTTAAAGGGGTTGTCTCGCTACATTTGAATTCAGGGGCATGTTTACTGGCTTCTACTCTGCTACAGTAGAAGCCAGTAGGAACCAGTCCTGGCAGCCTATCAAGAGAGATTGAACAGGTCTGTAGCTATAGCAGCCTGAGGAGCTGATGCAGCCCATACAAGGGGATATCTAGGAATAGGTTGGACACTGTTAGGCTATGTTCACACGGCTTAAAATGGGACGTATTCCGGCCCGTATTTCGCGCCGTACTGCGCGAAATACGGGCGAGATACGTCCCAGTCATTACGGTAATTCACAGTTCTCATAGAGAACTATGGATTACGTCTCCTCTCCCCGCTCGCACAATATGGCGAGCGGGGAGAGAAGTGACATGTTAATTATTCACGGCGTATAGGTGCCGAGAATAATGAATGTCTATTGGGCCGGTGGGCTGCTGGCCCCCCCGCATTGCCCCCAGGGCTGTGAAGTCGGTGCCTATTTTGCAGGAGTCGGAGTCGTCATAAAATAGACCGACTCCCAAAATATATAATAAGTTGGTCCAGTTAATTCGATGCAAAGAGCAAGAGGAATTGGGTCCGGCCAGTGCTACTGCTCCCATATCTTCAGCCTCATCACGTGAGGAGTGTAATTGATGACATAGAGCAGGCAAATCGCTGCCCCAGGGGAAAAGATTCCGCTCCCATGACAAATTTCAGCAACATTTTTCACCTGCTTTCAAAAGAGTAGAAGCGTTCAACCATTCATCAAAACTGACTGTGGCTGAGGCAATTCCTTTGTACCCTGACATTGTTAGAGATGTTGCCCCTGTGGTCACCGCTTTCCCCAAACTCAAGTTAGTGTAGAGAGGCTGTTCTCTAGCCTGGAAATCGTGAGATTAGATGTGAGGTCATGTATGCAATATTATTTCTCAGAACACATTCAGAGACTCCACAAATGTTCCTGTAGTGTTTTGCATATTTACAATTTTTTTTGTGTACTAAAGTTATACTCAAATATTTTTTACACTGACAAGCAAAATGGTAACAATGTTTTGAACTTGTGACTTTCAGGCTCCATATCTCACCATCCACTACAGCTTTGTACATGAGGCTACTTTAATTTTATATACAGCCATCTTGCATATCTTATACATAAATTTGACTTGCAAGTATTTAGCATCTGCTTAGTTCTGCAGATTCTTTCCTGTAACTGCACTGTAACTGTTTTGCTAATAAAAATCAAAATGTTAATTTCTATTATTTTGTTAGCATTTGGGAAATCCACCTTTTGGTTTTCAATACTGTCTGAATCCTTCTGGGCTCTGAATCAGATTCAAGCATATCTTAACCAAAATCTGATCCCAGGTCTCTTCTACATATTCCCAATGTTGGTGCAGACTGGACTTGGATACAAATACAGCTTTTTCTTCAACTCTACCCACAAGTGTTCAAGTGATCAAAACATTGTTACCCTTTTGCTTGTCAGTGTCTGTTCTACCTAAATTGCTTGATTATTGTATCATAAGGTGATAAACAGCCTGATGTTACCATTTTACTACAGTAAAGTTATCACTTAAACATGTGCCGTGTATGAGGGAGTCAGAGGTTTGGGAAATTGAAGAGTCGGGGCTTTGGCTTGCCGACTCCACAGCCCTGATTGCCCCGCTCCCGCCCTGCCCCCATACACGGCGTAATTGTGGGGCGAAATATGTCCCACAATTATGCCATGTGAACATAGCCTTAATGGACACATATTGCAAAGTGACTTGTTTTTGCAAGATCTATAACATAAAAAGCAGTCCTTGTAGTGAGACAACCCCTTTAAGTTTTACTATACCTTTTATTGTCCTCCTCAAGGAGAAATATTTACCCCTTGGAGCTACTATAAAAGTTTAAACATTTTTAGTCCAGTTCGAAGCTGATGCTTCTAGAACATATATATCAAGGAGAACAATGTTGTAGTCTCTATGGGTAGAAATACATGGCGGGAAAACGGTAAGAAAAATATTAGGGATTTGCTCTAAGCTGCCTGTTTTAGGTGGTACTTAATTAGTGTTGTGTTTTGGATGCGCGTCTGGGGTGGGGGAGAGAGTGTCTTAAGGATTTGATATGAAGAACTGAGGTGCAGGTGGTAGGGCACCTACTGTAGGAAACGCTGGCCCTAATACTGGCTTAGAAATACCCTTATCCTAACTAATGGGAATAGGGTGCTTAAAAATGAAACAATAGTTACTAAATAGGATGTTTTTTAAAGGAATCTTAAATTTTGTCCGAGAGCTACATACCTCATGTGGGAAAGGAGAGAAAAGTAATGCTGATAAATAAAAATGCAAAGTGGGGGTGGGGGAGTGTAATAAATACTAAAAAAAAAAAAAAAACCCGTAAACTACTTAAACTGGAAGGCTGTGAAGAAGCCTGAAACGATGCGGAAAATAATGTAATAAAAAGGTAAGGGCACTCTTGCTAAGGTGTGAAAAACAAGCCCTAAAATGTTCTTTTAACTATATAAATAGTAGAAAGCTAAAACTAAAAGCGACCTTTAAAAAGTAATGAGGGAGGAATTATGGAGGGCGATTGGAAGACGGCAAATGTGTTTTTTTTTTTTTTCCCCCTCCACTGTGTTCACGTAGGAAAATGAAAGGTCTAGAAAAATGGAGTGCAATAAAGTAATGTTTTTATTAAATGTTGCCTGTTTTAACCTTGGAAAGTGCAGCAGTACCTTCAAAAGATTAAAATGGACAAATTATATGCACCCTAATATTCTGAAGGAATTAAATTAAATATCTAGATTTTTCTAAAGCATTTGATACGGTGCCACATAAAAGGTTGGTAAATAAAATGAGAATGCTTGGACTGGGGGAAAATGTGTGCAAATGGGTAACAACTGGCTCACTGATAGAAAACAAAGGGTAGTAATTAACGGTACATACTCAGACTGGATCGCTGTTACTAGTGGGGTACCACAAGGGTCAGTATTGGGCCCTATCCTCTTTAACATTTTCATTAATGATCTTACACAGGGAATACACAGTAGAATATCGATCTTTGCAGACGATACTAAGCTCTGTAAAGTAATCAACACAATAGAGGATAATATGTTATTACAAAGGGATCTGGATAAGTTGGAGGCCTGGGCAGGGAAATGGCAGATGAGGTTTAACACTGATAAATACAGGGTTATGCACATGGGGAAGAGAAATCCATTACATGATTACATGTTAAATGGAAAAACACTGGGTAAAAGTGACATGGAGAAGGACTTGGGAATCCTGGTGGACAGTAAACTTAATTGTAGCAGCCAGTGTCAGGCAGCAGCAGCCAAAGCAAATAGGATCATGGGGTGCATTAGAAGGGGCATAGATGCACATGATGAGAACATTATTCTCCCATTATACAAGTCACTGGTTAGACCACACATGGAATATTGTGTACAGTTTTGGGCACCAGTGCACAGGAAAGACATTGTAGAGCTTGAACAGGTACAAAGGCGGGCAACAAAAATAATAAAAGGACTGGGTGGACTACAGTACACAGAAAGATTGGCAAGATTAGGGTTATTTAGTTTAGAGAAAAGAAGGCTTCGGGGGGACATAAATAAATATGTTTTTAAATACATCAAAGGTCAATATAGAGATTTCTCCCCAAGATTTATTTATACACAGGGCTGTATCTAGAACAAGGGGACATCCTTTACGTCTTGAGGAACGAAAGTTTCTACATAAACATAGAAAGGGATTCTTTACTGTAAGAGCAGTGAGACTATGGAATTCTCTGCCAGAGGGACTGGTCATGGTGAATTCAATAACCGAGTTCAAAAAGGGTTTGGATGCATTTTTTGGAGCATAATAATATAACAAGTTATAGTGACTAGGATTGAGGAGAGGGGTCATTGATCCAGGGATTTTTCTGATTGCCAGATTGGAGTCAGGAAGGAATTTTTCCCTAAAATGAGGACAATTGGCTTCTACCTCATTGGGGGTTTTTGCCTTCCTCTGGATCAACACCTTAGCACAACAGGCTGAACTAGATGGACGACTTGTCTTTTTTTAGCCTTACAAACTATGAAACTATGTAATTAAGGGGGTTGTCTCACCATGCAATTTCACAGATCCACGGCCAGCTTTAGTCTCTCACTTCCTGGTTAGGTTGTGGGTACGCCTATAGCAATGACTGACCTATTGGCTCTGCTGTTCCTAGCTATTCCTGTTAAGCTGGCACATTATAGTGTCTACAGTACGTGTTTATTGTGCTGTTGAATTACACGCTTGCAAGCGCATCATTTCAACAGCGCAAACAGTGCGCAATAGCTCCGAGGCAGATTTCTGCCGCCTATACTTAACTCTGTTACGGTGCGTACATGTCAATTCTTACACTCTAAATTATGAACTTGAAATACGCAGCGTGTGATTGACGGCACATGTTTTACATTAAAGTCTTTGACAGGTGTATTGAACATTGTTTGTGGCGTATTATGGCCAGTGTAAGGTTATGGGGGATCCATGGATATATTTACGATGGCTTTCTGAAATACAGTGGAACCCAGAACACCTATAACAATAGTATAATGTTATACATAGCTTTAGATAGGTTGGAGTCTTGGGAATAGAGGTGGCAAATGATGTTTGATAAAGTCATGCACATGGGAAGGGAAAATAAGTGCCACAATTACTTACTAATTGGGAACATGATGAGTAGAACTAATTTGGAAATGCGCTCAGAAATTTCAAATTGACAGAAAGTTACCAATGTCAGGCAGCAGTTATCAAGGCAAATAAAATCATTGGTGCATCAATGTGTGTACCGTAGCTCACAAAAGTGAGTACACCCCTTACATTTTGTAACTATTATCTTTTCATGGGACAACACAGAAGATGACTGATACAATGTAAAATAGTCACTGTACATCTTGTATGGCATATAGTGGTGCGTACTATGCATGCCCCTGAATGCCTGTTGCTTCACAAGTATGCGCTGGCCAGTGTGTACTTCTGAAGCGCTCACACTTAAACTTTCTGCACTGGGAACAAGTACCTTGTCACTACTTTCTCCCAGAGCATGTGATTCACTGGGGAAATCGGCAGGTAATCATGGCTCTCAATGAGAGCTAAGAAGTACTGTATTTGCAGGGCGTACTTTGGGCATATTGTAGCACAATTACACCCCGAAATACGGACCGCAAATACACCGCATGAAAATACCGTAATGTGCACACAGCAGAGGGCAAAATACACGTCCGATTCTAATCCGAATCCGACCAGTATATTACTGTTTTCATTGTTTGTACTGGTTTTTGTCCCATTTTATTGCTGCGGTTCTAATTTTTTGGACCCGGTTTTCGGATTTGAAATCCATTTTCTATTGAGGTCTATGGTAATGATTTACAGTCGTATTTTTGCAGATTCTAAATACCAAATCCATTTAAAAATCAGACCATAAATCTGTGGTCACAGCATAAATGTGGTGTGCCCTCAAAACTACCGTGTTTCCCCGAAAGTAAGACAGCGTCTTACTTTCTTTTTACCCCCAAAAGTCCCACTATGTCTTACTTTCGGGGTATGTCTTATATTGGCAGGTATATGGCCCCATACGCAGGTAATAGACAGGTATATGTCCCCCATAAGCAGATTATATGCAGGTATATGGCCCCATAGGCAGGTATATGGCAGGCTGTAGGCAGCTATAGGTAGCTGTAGGCAGCTGTAGGCAGGTATAGGGCAGGTATAAGGCAGCTGTAGGCAGGTACATGGCAGGTATAGGGCCGGCTGTAGGCAGGTACATGGCAGGTATAGGGCCGGCTGTAGGCAGGTACATGGCAGGTATAGGGCCGGCTGTAGGCAGGTATAGGGCCGGCTGTAGGCAGGTATAGGGCCGGCTGTAGGGCAGGTATAGGCAGCTGTAGGGCAGGTATAGGCAGCTGTAGGGCAGGTATAGGCAGCTGTAGGCAGGTATAGGCAGCTGTAGGGCAGGTATAGGCAGCTGTAGAGGGCAGGTATAGGCAGCTGAAGGGCAGGTATAGGCAGCTGTAGGGCAGGTATAGGCAGCTGTAGGGCAGGTATAGGCAGCTGTAGGGCAGGTATAGGCAGCTGTAGGGCAGGTATAGGCAGCTGTAGGGCAGGTATAGGCAGCTGTAGGGCAGGTATAGGCAGCTGTAGGGCAGGTATAGGCAGCTGTAGGGCAGGTATAAGGCAGGTATAGGCAATATTATCAAAATAAAAAAACAAACAATCACTTACCTGGATCCCCGCTGCTCCGTCTGCCGGGCGCGCTCCTCGGTCTTCTCGGCACAGGCGGGTGATGTCATCAGGCCGCGCACGCAGCGTGATGACGCACGCTGCCTGTGCCGGGGAGCTCCGGACAGCTGCCAGTCTGCGGCCGCCCGGAGGCCACTGCGGAGCACGGAGCGCTCGCTCTGTGCCCCGCAGTGGTATCCCTTCACTTATATGCGCTCCGGAGGAGTCGCATATAGGTGAAGGAATTGCGGACAGTGCCCGGGCCAGCGCAGTGCCCGGACACTGTGCGCTGTACTCGGCTGTCTGTTATATGTGCTCCCTGAGGAGCCGCATATAGCTGAAGCCCTGTCGGCGCCCGGGCCATACGCAGCGCCCGAGCGCAGACTACGTCTTACATTCGGGGGTACGTCTTACATTAGGCGACCTCCCGACACCCCCGCTACGTCTTACTATCGGGGGTGTCCTACTATCGGGGAAACACGGTACTACAAACAGCCATCAATATTGTCATGGAGCAGTGGAAGAGGATTACAGTGGCTGCAACCTGTGAAGCTTTAATGAGCTCCATGCCCAAGAGCGTTAAGGCAGTGCTGGAAAATAATGGTGGCCACACAAAATATTGACACTTTGGGCACAATTTGTCCAGTATCACTTAGGGGTGTACTTACTTCTGTTGCCAGCTGTTCAGACATTGATGGCTGTGTCGAGTTATTTTCTGGGCACAGCACTGATATACAGGCTGCAGACTGACAACTTTGAATTGTATCAGTGTGTCATATCTTCCATGTTGTCCCATGAAAAGATATATAATACAATATGTACAAAAAATGTGAGGGGTGTAATCACTTTTGAGATACTGTAAATGGGCCACATACTGTCTAAGTCTTAGACTGTGCAAATCACAAGGCATTATGGGAAAGGGGCTGAGAAGCCCACCCCCCTCTTTTGGTTTAAACAAATCCTAAATTTTGTTTTTGACCCAAACCGAGTCTTGAGAAAGAAAAAAAGGATTTTTTAGCCAACCGTACTTTTTTCTACGACAACGCTGTTTTTTTGGGATTTTTGCCCCCTTTCATGCAAGTAAGAAGTCGGGCTGGCTGTTTGGGAGGCATGGGTAGCTAGGAAGGGAAGATCTTCCTTAGGGAGAGACCGAACGAAGGCTTGTGAGTTTTTTTTTCCCTTTTCGCCCTCTACTTCTGTAAAAAGTTAACTAGACATTTTTTAGGGGCTGTTTACACAGCTTTTTTGGATCCTTTTTGCATCCAAAAAAAGCATGCAAAAAGCAGCGTTTGTTTTGGGGACCCAAAAAGGCTCCAAAATGCAGCTGGGGTTTTGGATCAGAGGTTCGCACCCTATATTTTTATTATGGGCCCCTGTAGCGTCTTTGGGGAAAAGAATTAAATTCTTTTTTTGGGAACGGACCCAAAGACATGAAAAGCGCATCGTTGTCACTCGGTGAACCCGATGCGTGTTTCAAGTTAAAAGCAATGAAAATCGCTTTTTGCTATTTTTTAATGTTTGGGGGTCTGCAGACACCCAAAAGCGTAATCTTAAAGCGATTTCACACGACTCAACACCCCGTGGAAAAACCCCCTTAAAGGGCCTATGATTATATGTTAAAAAATCTGGTACAGTTTTAAAAACGGTCTATCTACCCTTTTGGAAATTTTAACAATAAAAAAAACCTAGCCCCAAAATATTTCTCCAGGCTGAGCCTTCTATAGTCTAAGACCCCAATAGGGTAAAACATATTATATTTTATTATTCATCTTTAAAATCTAGCATGCCAACTTGAAGTGTTCACAAAAGACAGGCAGAGCAACGGTCATAAATATTGTTACTATCACCCATAGGCTATGTTCACACGTGTTTGGGCTGTACACTCGCACTACTTCCGCGTGCGGGGGGGGGCCCCGCCCCATGGACGGGGTTTACTCGGGGGCGGAAATTCGCCGGGGCAAGTAATTGACATTCTCCCCCCGGTGTACATACGATCTTTTTTTGTACGAGCAGGGAGGGGAGGCGTAATCCATAGTTCTCTAATGTGTAGGTTTTTTTGTGTAATGTATGCACAATTATTTTTTATTAAATATTTACATTTTTTTTTTTTTTAATCCCCTGAAGGAAGAAGTGTTACTTTTTATTTGTCTTTTTTTAATTACGCTTAGTCATTTTTAAAATTTTTCTTTTTTGCTAATACATTATAATCTGTGTCAGTCTGACCGGGAATGATCAGAACAGCACACAGTCTGTCCTGATTACGGACTTGTTACGCAGACACCCCTTGGGCTACTCTAGGTCCTGCACTAAAATAGACAGGAATTCTTTACTGTAAGAGTGTTGAGACTGTGGAACGCTCTGCAAGCAGGAGTTATTTTGGTACATTTATTGAAAGCATCCTGGAGGTATGTCCTAACTTATGCGTCTTTTTTTACATTTTTTAATTTTGCTGTCAGAACAAGGAAATGTGGCTTTTGCCTCCATAACATTTTTTGTCTCTTTCAGGCTTACAAACTATGTTTAGATCACATGCAATGGCTTCATCAGATATGTTACTGACTGATTACAGGAGATGATGTAGTTGATTTTAGTATACTGTGATTTGCATCAGGTGTAAAGTGAACCTGACAGGTGGTTTCTCCTGCCCTATCTGAGAATAGGATATGTTTGAGGGAGAGAGCTGAGCTCTGATATAGTGTTATAGGATTTGAAGACAGATTTCTGTGTAAAAAGTAGAGAACATACTTGAGGCGCTAGGAGGCCTGCGTACTCTGCCCACATCAAGAGATTGACAGCTTTCCCTGTTTCAGTGTGTATACAGAGCAAACTGAAAATTGCTGTTGTGGCGGTAACCGTTTTTTTCCCCACCTCTTAAAGGGGTGTCTCACTACATCGATTCTTTTTACCTCTGTCCTTTTTTTCCCCCGGGGTTTTTTTTTTTAAATTTTTTGGGGGGTGTGTTTGCTACTACTGGCTGCAGAATTAATGATGACCTAGGTCTTAGCTTAGCGCCCAATCGGCAACCTAAGGGGGAAAAGGATCAAAAGGTCTGTAGCATAGTAATGGGGCTGAGCAGGCCCTACAAGGGGGGATATTTTGGAAATAGTTGGGAAACTGTTAAGGGACCAACATTCCCAAGTACTTTTTTTTTTGCAAGATCTTTAACATAAAAAGCAATCTCTGTAGTGACAACCTCTTTAAGGCGTATAGACAGTATTTTCTCTACTATAAATTTTCAAGATCAATCAGTGGCATCGGTATACAATATTAAGAGTTTATTAAAAAGTCTGTTCAATATGTCATTTTCCGTATTTTGTTTTCAGAAAAACCTTTAGATATAATTCAACAGATGGGTTGGTGCTCATGATTCCAACATATACGTTTTATCCCGAAAACTATAGAAAAGGGTTTACAGCACCACCCCATTTTTTCGTAAACCTTTTTATTGTAAAAAAGGACAAGGGAATCGAACAAAAATTTTTCAAGACAATCAGCCCTTAAAAACATAGCTCAGCTTCACCTAAAGGGCGTTTCCGTTCTCCAACGTTCCCCAAGGGATGACAGGGTAGGACGTAAACACGTCTTATTTAACTCCCCTCACGTGTCGTACATAAAAACCCAATAGACAAAACAAACAAAAAAACATCTTTTTACTATAATTAAAACGTGTAATCAAAATATCACTTCCAATTTAAATAGACGTGCTTACGTCATACTCCTCGTCATGCCATGATGAAGCAATGGAGAACGTGAAACGGCCGTAGGCTGAAGCTGAGCTATGTTTATCGGCTGAGTTGTGCTTGCAAATTTGTGTCGATTCCCTTGTCCATTTTTTACAATAAAAAGGATTTACAGAAGAAATGGGGTGAGTGCCGTGAACCTTTCTATAGTTTTCTGTATAAAAAGTGTTTTCTCTACGTTTTACTTAGAAATCCTGCTCCAAATCATATAAACATATACAGGCAGTCCCCGACTTACATCGTTCCGACTTGCATACAACCCCTAGATACAAACGAGGCTTATGGGGCGTGGCTGACATTCAGCACTGAGTCACGCCCCATGATAACCCAAGGGGCCCGCATGCCCCACTGCACAAGGGTAAAAATATAAGAAAGGTGAAATCTTCTAATAAAGGGCACAACAGCAAAACAAATGTAAAAATTTCCCTGCACTATCCAAAAAAAAAAAATGTTTGTTGTGGAATTATATTTAATAAATTACCTGTTTTCCGACTTACATACAAAAATTTAACTTAAAGGATTCTCATTAATAGCTTTAGCCTCGTCTGTGAATGGGGGGTTTTAATTGAGGGGTTTGGGACTTCTCTGCCCCCTTCCCCCCTCCCCTTCCCCCCTCCCCTCAGAAAACAGGCAGCTATCCGCTGTAACTTTTTCTATAAGCAGGGGGGGAGCAGGGGGGATTTCTGCCAGAGTTAACCCTGTGTTCCCCCTAAAAGAGGTTTTCCAATGAAAAATTTCTAAAGCAGAACAGCTTGCATATCTCCACATCCTTAGCTTTTAATTCCCCCCATCTCCAGCAACAACAAACAAACCCTCTAAAGAAGGCAAAGGGGGACGCTGCAAAGTGTTACCAGGAGTTCCCCTATTACAGCCGCATGAAGTTCCAAACCTCCCTGATCTGTATAGTTTTATTTTAAATTACAGCTCCACAGCACATGATTAAGTAACACCAGGGGCCACTGCTGTCACATCATTGATCAGCCAATCTCTGCTCAATCGTTTTAGAGAGCAAGGGGGAAGCAGGCACAAGGGTTAATCCAGTCATGGACATGAAGCCAGAGTCCTCCCCCCCCCTCCCCCCACTGCAGAAGCTTCGTGGGGGGGGGGCTCTCTGCTGTCTTCAAAGGTATGATTTATTCAGACCTGACAGCCGTAAATAAGGATCAACAGGTCGGCGCTATAGAGATTTGAGGAGCTGATGCACTCCTTATCAGGGCTAGCCAAAAAACATAGGGCATTTGTAATGAAAAATATATTGCAAAGCTGCTTGTTTTTTAAAGTCTTTTTTAATTAAAACCCAACCATGTACGAGACAACCCCCCTTTTAAAAACAAAAACCACAGTCCCCATCCCGTTTGTAACCGGGGGGCTGCCATATTCACATGGGTCAGCTTATCTTCTATCACATCCTGCTCTCAGAAAGGGCAGCATAAACCACCTGACTGGTTCCCTTTAATGAACTAGGTCAGATCTGTTTCAAGTGCAATGTTTTCTGTTGTATAAAATGGTGTTCTCTACACAGTAGTGAAGTTAGAATCTTGCCAACTTGCTTGGATAGTGAAGATGCCCATTTCCCTTAAGAAGGTTGCTATTGTCTAAGTAATAGGTTTGGTTTCCAGCTTCCTCTGTAATAATATGAACACTTTCCTGTAGTTTTTTTTTTTGCCCATCTGTTTCCCCTATTTTGGATGCTTTTGCTAATACAGGTTTTCTCATTTGTTGTCATGCTTTGGAATTGGTAACAAATGTTAAAGGGGTTTTATCGTTACAAAGATTATGGGGGACAGTAAAAATAAACTTTTGAAATTTGGGGGTTGCATTACCCGTCATTGGTTTAGAAGTTTCTCTTGAAATCTGTGTTTTTTCTCTGTTCTGTGGGAAAGCCCCCGGGGAGGGTTTTTCCCGCGCCCTAACACGCCCCCTGCCGGATTGGCGGGCTGACCTTTCATTCAGCCTGTTGGGATACGCCCCCAGACGGAACCCCCAGCCACGCCCCCCTCACTGGATTGGCTCCTGCACACTCGGGTTTTTACTCCCCCCTACTGTTAAAATCGATAGTAAAACCCAAAGGCTGCTGGCTCTATATACATCTCCCACTCGGGTGATATCTGGGAATTACGGCTTTTAAAGGGCTTTGCAAGGGGGTTGATCACCTCCTCCAGACCGCCCTTAGCTGCTACTTTGAAAAGGGGTGTTCTTTTCCCTCGATAAAATGAAAGCCCCGCCTCCTTATGACATCTCTGTGTGTTAACGTAAGGATTCAACACTGTGCTGTTAAGCTGCTTGTGTAGTGCAGTGCTTAGGTGTCAGCTCTGCAAGACAGAGGTTTTGGGTTCAAACCCCCCAGGTTTATTTTTTTTTTTTTATAAATTGTAACATATGTAAATATATAAAATATATTGTAGAATCTATAATTTTATTCATAACACACACAAAGCTCCCCATATGGTCCCCCTCCTCGCATAGCACACAAACACTTCCAACAAAATTTAACAATGCCTATACCTGGGGGATGAAATATATAGGGGGGGCTATGTAGTGTATATATATCATTAAAGATTTTATTTTATTCCTCCACTATGTTGGAAATTTTGGGGGGAAAAAAATCTTGTGAGGGGACTAGAACTCCAAACCCCTTTTTGTAAAAGCAATGCTTACCCCCTGCACCCCCCAAACCCCCAAGTCAGTTATGTGCTGGCAGGGTTTTTCTCTAAAGCTGATTCTTCTCTCCCCCTTGTTTTCACTCACAGCACTGACAGCAAGCAGAGATTTTATTGAAGCTGAAATTTTTCCTTGTAGTTGAGTAAAGATCTCTGCCTTTTTTCGTAAATTTTGGGGGAACACCACTAGAAAAAAGAAGTAAAAAAACTGCTGGGTTTCAGGCAAAATTGTTGAAAAAAAAGAGATTTAAAAAAGGGCTTGCTGCAGCTTTTGGGCCTCAAGGCTCCAGACATAAGCGCGGAGGGTACAGAGCTGTTATATCCAGACAACCTTCTGCATCCCCTGCTTCAAACAAAATGAGTCACATTTTTTCAGGGGGGGGGGGAGACACCCTCCTGGGAGGGGAAACACGCCCCTGGGAGGGGGGACACGCCCCCTGGGAGGGGAGACACGCCTCCTGGGAGGGGAGACACCCTCCTGGGATTCCCAAAACCCTTTTAAATTTTACTATGATGTTTTTACCAAGCGGGGGTAGATTGCTGTTC
>JAODAL010025866.1:0-57832 GCA_025379985.1 Phyllomedusa bahiana | reverse complement strand
TCCAAAAGGGGGGTCACTTTTGGGGGATTTTCCTTTTTTCTGGAGCTTGGGGGTCTCTACAAAAAGCAACATGACGGCCCCCCGGGCCAACCCAAAAGCTTATTTTGCACCCCCAAAACCCAAAAATACGCTTCTTCATTTCCCTAAACCCCAAATATGGGTCCAAATTTTTTTTTTGCCCACATATGGTGTATTGTAACACTCAGAGACTTTGTGAAATAGGTTTTGGTTTTTTTTTTTTTTCCTAAAATTCCATGTAAAGCATGAAAAATTTGGGGCAAAAAAATTGTAATTTTTTTGAAAAAAATTTAAATTTTCTTTTTTTAGGGCCCCTAATTCTAAAATTTTTTCTTTTAAAAATAGCTGTGGGGGTCAAAAAAACTCACTACACCCCTTGATGAATTTTTGGGGGGGTGTAGTTTCCATAAAGGGGTCTTTTCAGTTTGTTTTTTTTTTTTTTTTTGGCCCCTTGGGTGTCGGGAAAACCCTGATATTTTTGCCTATAAAATTCATAAAAAAAAATGATAGCCCAAAAAATCCAGAGGTGCTCCTTAAATTTTCTGAGGGCGGGTGGTTGATAAAAAACATACTAGGGGCCACTTTATGATATTTTCAAAAAAAAGCAGATGTGGGGAAAAATTCCCAATGAGTTGTTTTTTTTTCTGTTCCATATATTTAAATTTCCCAAATAAAATAATATTTTTAAAAATTGAAAATTGGAAAAAAAAAAAATGAAATTTTAAAATTTTAAAACCCGACTTTTTTTTTAATTCCTGTAAAAAAAACCAAAAGGGGTTTAAAAAAGGACTTTCAAAGTCCCTTTTTTAAAAATCCCTTTGAAGGGGGGTATTTTCTTCCCAGGGGGTTTGTTTTTAGGGGGGTTTTTCCTTAAAAAAATGGGCCCCTCAATTCTACATTTTAACTGAAGGGAAACCCTAAAAAAATCGTGTTTTAATTTTCTTGAAAATTTGAAAATTTTGTTTTACCCATTTTTGTAAGCCCCAAAATTCCTAAAACATTTAAAGTAAATTAAAAAAAAAATTTTGCCAACATACAAAAGGACATTTTGGGTAGTTTGCGATTTATTCCCTTTTTTGTGTAGTATTATATCTGTCTTAGATGGAAAAATTTTTGAATTTTTGGGAAAAGGGAAAATTTTTTTTTCCCAAAATTTTTCACGATTTTTTTTAAAATTTTTTTTCAAAAATTTAAAAAGAAATTTTTTTGGACCAAAATTTTTTCCCCAATCTTAAAGAAATATGTCCGGGGAAAACAACTCTGAATCACAGGGAAATAGGAAAAAAGCATTAAAAAGTTTTTCCTTACAAAAAAGTGACACATGACAGTTTTTTTAAAAAAGGGGCTTTTTCCCAGGAAGGCCAAAACTGGCTCCGGGGGGGAAAGGGGTTAAAAAAATTTTTTTAATTATTTTCAGCAAAGCAAAAGTTTTAAATAAAATTTCATTAGTTTTTGTTAGCTTTTCCCCTTAAAAACCTGTATGACTTGGGTCAAACTTTTTTTGGAAAATTTTTTAAACCAACCCTTCTCAAATGGGTTCTTTGGGAAAATTTTGGGCCCTATTGGCTCCTGCAGAAATGGTGTAACTAAACCCATTTTTGGGTAGGTATCTTGCTCGCACTACCTTTTCAGCTTTGCTCATAAATTTTCAGTAGGTTTGAGATCTGGGCTTTGTGATGTTCACTATTTGATAAAGCGATTTGTAAACCCAATCGTTTATCGATTTCATATTTCGAAAAGGGCCCAATTTATCATGTCAAATAGCCCAAATAGCTGATAGGCAGTTTAAACCGCCAATGTTTAATTTAAAAAAGTCTAGGGAAAGAGGAACAACAGCTTCATTTTTACACCCAAACAGGTGAGGAGAAGGGGGGAAATTTAACATCCACAACATAAAATGGATATTTGTACAACTTAGGAAAGAAAAAATTGGGCCAACAAGAAGTAAACAAAAAAATTCACGGGATACTCACTACCCCGGTTCCTGTCCCCCAGCAGGGCCCCTTTAAAAAACCTGCATGACCCCAAAAAATTTAAAAAAAGTGCCGGGAAGGCTAAAAATTTTTAAAACCACCATTTTAGTTGAACGGGACATTGAATACCCCTTGTCCTTAAAATTGCATAAACCCCAGTGCCGTTTAGCGCCAAACGAGACCCCACTGAGTGAAATAGAAAGTATTGAACAGTTAAAAATTGGAAATTAAATTTTTGGCGGTTTTGCCCCCCAACTGACAAAAGGCACTTTAAACTAAAAAAATTTCTGTAAAAAACCCTTTTGCGTAAAAAAGGGGGCTGGGGGGAAAAAAAAAAAAAATTGGGATCCACACCCCAATAGAAATGCAAAAAAAAAAAGGGGAAAATTTTCCCCTCAGGGGGGAAAGGTCTGTTTGGCCACAAAGTTTTAAAAAAAAAAATTTTTTTCCCCATGTGATTTCAGGAAAAAAGGGGAGAGGCTGGGGCTGCACAATATCCCAACCCTCCTTTCTGCCCGATTCCCCCCCTCCTGCCTATCCCCCTTTGGCTCCCACAAAACCACAGATTTCTTTTTACAAGTCTCCCCCTTAACTAAATCCGAACTTAAATTCTCTATTCAAAACTATATCCAAAGTTTTCACAATTTACAAGGATGGTAGTTAGATTTGCCTCCCCTTGAGATGTGAAAACCCGCAATTGGGATAGGCAGCCCAAAAGTTTTTCCCTTGTAGGGGGACCCGGGTTGAAAAGGGCGCATCAAAAAAAAGAGGTCTTTGAAAATTTTTACACCCAAATGAATCCATACACCCCCCCAAATAAAGAAGGGGAAACCCCCCAGCTCACCCTGCTCAAAATTTGCCCCTTCTCTGTTTTGGATAGCCAAAAAAATTTAAACGGGGAAAGCCCCTAAAAAAGGAGCGTTTGAAAAACGTGAAAAAGTTTATCTTTAAAATTTTCCCCGGAAAACCCAAAATTGCGCATCGAAAAATTTCCGATAAAAAAAAAAAAAAACCGGACCGATTTAAACTTTTGTCGATAGAAATCGGCTCATCCCTAATTTTCCACCAAAAAAATTGACTTGGTTACCCTTTGGGAAACCATTTTGGAACCATTTTTGGGCCCATTTAACGGCAGGTCATTGCCCCAAAAGTGGAAGACCCTTTTTCCCCCGCTAAAGTTTTAACTTCCTGGCGATGTCTTAAAATTTGTTGCTTCGTATTGCCACATAACCCCTTTTCCTCAGGGATCCCAAACTTTTTTGTGAAGCCCCAGCCCCCTACGGGGCAGCAAAAAAAACCCCCACAACATGATGCCCCAAAAAACGTGTTTCCCCATTGGGGATGGTGTTTTAGGCTTCCAAACTTTTCGTTTTTTCCCCTCCAAATTTTAAAAATGGTCTTTAGGGCCCAAAACAGTTAAATTTTTAAAGTTTCGTCAGCCACAGGGACATGTCCCCAAAAAAAGGTGGGGTTCTTTTTTTCCCGGGGGTGGGGTTAATTTTCAAACATTATCTGGTTTTCTGTTTCTTTGGAGTAATGGTTTCCCTTCCTGGCAGAAGGGCCCTTTTTCCCCCCTTGTTGAAAAAACAAAAAAAACTCATTTCCTGTGTAAAAATTACAAAATCGCCCAGTTTTCCGCCAGATCTTCACAGGGGTCTTTTGTTTTTTGTTTTTTGGGTTTAGTGATGAGAGAACCCAAAAATTTTGATTTCGAGTTAAACTTGAACA
Source organism: Phyllomedusa bahiana (assembly GCA_025379985.1). Lineage (NCBI taxonomy): Eukaryota > Metazoa > Chordata > Amphibia > Anura > Hylidae > Phyllomedusa > Phyllomedusa bahiana. The sequence continues at coordinate 54,113 of JAODAL010025866.1, read as the reverse complement.
AAAGGAGGCTTTTGGGGTTAAAAGGTTCGATTGAAAACTTAAAAACTAAAACCCCTTTCCCCCCCAAAGGGAGAAAAAAGTTCCATTTAAATTTGTTAAAACCCTAAAAAGGTGAGGGAACCCTGTAATTAAAATCCTTTAAACAGTTAATGGATTTTGGGGAAACAACTTAGGGGAAGAAAATTTGGGGCTCTAAGATAAAAGGAAAAAAAATTTTTCCCCCGGGGGGGGTTTTAAAAAAAATTAATTAATTCAATGGCAAAAACTGAAAAAAAGAGGACAGCTTGAATCAGGGGGGGGTATTTTTTTTGCAGCTTTTTATGGGATCTGAAATCCTGGGGGGGCCCCAAAAACCCCCTTTTGGCCCACAAAGGGGGTTTTGGGTGAGGGTTTATACAACCCTCTTTCCCCATAATCCCCAAAAAAAATTGGGGAAACTCGCAAGAGAACAAAGAGTAAATTTTGGAAAATACTATATTTACTATTTTCCCCAATGGGCAAACTTAAACTCTATCAAGTTTTTCTATCTGTTAAACACAAAAAACGAATTTTTTAATTATTTTCTAACTCTTAACCTCTATACACACTTTTTTAAAAAACCTGAAAAACCCACTTTTAAACCCCTTTTTGCTTCTGAAAGGGGGAATAACCCCCTTTTCCCTAAAAACCAATTTCGGGTGGAACCCCCCTTTTAAAAACAGGAGAGCCTTATATCCTATAGCAAAGAACTAGTTTTCAAGTAAGGGATCCCAAGCCAACTATTTTGGGAAAGTCACCCCTTTTTTTCTATAGAAAACAAAAGGGGAAAAAAGGGGGGGGGCCCCCCCTTGTGAAAACCGTCTGAAAGGGGTGACACTTTTTTAGACAGAGGTGAGAGATCCAAAATTTAAAAACGCCCATATCTGACCTCGCCGATATTGTTGACGTTTGGGGTTGGCTATCGGGGATCGATCGTTAGTCGATAGTGGGCCCCGCATCGAAAAGGTTTTTCGATAGTGAGCAAACGATTATGCGCGAAAGACCATTAAAGTCTATGGGGGAGCAACAACACCTTCATTATAACAACCCCCAAAAAAAGGGTTTGGGGAAAACTGAAATTAACATCCCCCAACAGTTTAAATGGATAAGGCTACATCTTTTGGCAAAAACACTTAGGTTATAAAAGTCACCCGAAAAAAAGTCACAGACCATTTTAAATATTTCCCCGGGCTTTTACCACAGCCGAACCCCTTTTTTCCTGCATCACCCACAAATTAAAAAGTCCCCGAAGGGGGGTATATTTGAACCATCATGTTACTTAACTGGGGCCCTTGAATATCCCCCCGTCCTGGAACGAAACAAAGAGCCCCAAACCTGCATGAACCCCCCCAATTTTAAAAAAATGGCTTTTCAAAAAGGGGGTCTTTCAACCACCATTTTAGTTTTTACTGGACATTTTTACTTAAAACCTTTTGGGCCCCAGCCAATGAGCCCCAAACCTGCAGACCCCCCCCCATTTAAAAAATGCCGGAAAAAGGAGTCTTTCAACCACCCTTTTTTTTTGAACGGGCATTGACTTTAAAACCCGTCCTTGGGGCCCCACAAAAGACCCCAAATGCCATGACCCCCACATTTTAAAAAATGCCAAAAAAAAAAGGGCTTTCAAAACCCCCAAATTTTTGTTTCATGGACCCTTGACCCATAAACCCGGCCCCGGGCCAAAAAAGCCCTGGCCCCAAAAACCCGCCCTGAACCCCCCCATTTAAAAAGTGGGCCCGGAAAAAAAGGGGTCTTTCAAAACCCCCATTTTAGTTGAAAGGACATTGGGCTATACCCGTCCTGGGGCCCCAAAAAGAGGCCCCCCCCTGCATGACTCCCCCCATTTTTAAAAAAGTGCTGGGAAAAAGGAGTCTTTCAACCCCCATTTTTTGTTTAAATGGGAATTGGGCTATTTCCCGGGCCTGGGGGGCCCCGAACATGAACCCCAAACCTGCATGACCCCAAAATTTTAAAAATGCCCGGAAAAAAAGGGGTCTTTCAAAACCCCCATTTTTTGTTTAAACTGGGGCATTGACAAAAATGTCCGGGGCCCCCAGCCTGGCCCAAAAAACCCGCATGACCCCACATTTAAAAAAATGCCGGAAAAAAGGGTCTTTCAACCACCATTTTTTTTTCACTGGACAATTTACCCATAAACCTTTTCCGGGCCACAGCATGGCCCCAAAAACCCCATGACCCCCCAAAATTTTTAAAAATTTCCGGAAAAAAAGGTCTTTCAACCACCCCTTTTAGTTGAACTGGACATTGACAAAAAACCCTTCCCCGGGGCCCCAGCATTTTAGCCCCAAAAACCGCATGACCCCACAAATTTTAAAAAGGGGCCGGAAAAAAAAAGTCCCTTTTAACCACCATTTTAGTTGAACTGGACATTTTACTATACCTGTCCCCCGGGCCACAGCAGAAACCCCAAACCTGCATGGGGCCCCCAAAATTTAAAAAAAATGCCGGAAAAAGGAGTCTTTTTAACCACCATTTTTTGTTTCACGGACATTGACTTACCTGTCCCCGGGCCACAGCTGAGCCCCAAACCTGCATGACCCCCACATTTTAAAAAAAATGCCGGAAAAAGGAGTCCCTTTTAACCCACCAATTTTTTTTCAAAAAGGGGCGTTGACTAAACCTTTTCCCGGGCCCCCAAAACAAAAGAGCCCCAAACCTGCCTTTACCCCCACACTTTTAAAAAATGCCGGAAAAAAAAGGGGTCTTTCAACCACCCTTTTAGTTGAACTGGACATTTTACTATTTCCCCGTCCTGGGGGCCCCAGCATTGAGGGCCAAAAACCCATGAAACCCCCACATTTTAAAAAATGCCGGAAAAAGGATCTTTTTAACCACCATTTTTTGTTTCACTGGACATTGACCCTAACCCTTCCCCGGGCCAAAAGCAAAGAGCCCCCAAAACCCGCATGGGCCCCCCCCATTTAAAAAAAAGCTGGGGAAAAAGTAGTCCCTTTTAACCACCCTTTTAGTTTCACTGGACATTGATATTCCCGTCCTGGACCCCAGCCTTTAGCCCCCAAACCCCGCATGGGCCCCCCCATTTAAAAAAATGCCGGAAAAAAAGGGGTCTTTCAACCACCATTTTAGTTGAACTGGGCATTGAAATATACTGTCCTGGGCCACAGCATGGCCCCAAAACCTGCATGAAACCCCCCATTTAAAAAGTGCCCGGAAAAAGGAGTCTTTCAACCACCATTTAGTTTCACTGGACATTGAGTATACCCCGTCCCGGGGCCACAGTTTTGGCCCCCAAACCCGCATGACCCCCACATTTAAAAAAATGGGCGGAAAAAGGAGTCTTTCAAAAAACCCCCATTTTAGTTTAAAAATGGACATTGACTATACCTGTCCCGGGCCCCAGCATAGCCCCAAAACCCCCGGATGACCCCCCCATTTAAAAAAATCCAAAAAAAAAAGGCCTTTTTAACCCACCATTTTAGTTTCACTGGAACTTTTTATAAAAACCTGCCTGGGGCCCCAAACAAGAGCCCCCAAACCGCATGACCCCCCCCAAAAATTTTTTAAAAATGCCGGAAAAAGGAGTCTTTTTTAACCACCATTTTTAAATTTCCTGGACATTGACTATACCTTTCCTGGGCCCCAAACATGAGCCCCAAACCTGCTTGGGCCCCCACATTTTAAAAAATGCCGGGAAAAAAGGAAAATTTTTAACCACCCTTTTTGTTGAAATGGACATTGGGCTTATACCTGTCCTGGACCACCCGCAGAAGCCCCCAAAACCCGCATGACCCCCACAATTTTAAAAAATTTCCGGGGAAAAAGGTCTTTCAAAAACCCCCTTTTAGTTGAACCGGAAAAATTGCTATAAAAATGTCCTGGGCCACAGCTTTCCCCCGGGCCGGGGGGGTTTAAATGGGTGCGGTTAAAAACCCAGGCGGGGGTTTTCCCTCATCTAATTTAAAACCCGGTTAAAAAAGCCCCGAATGGACGCAGCAACGAAAAACTGTGGCTAAGCAGAGTGCGGAAGCGGGAATGTGAGAACTCCAGCCCCTTTCCCCTGTACACAGGTCCCAAAACCCGGGGGAGCCCCTTGCCCTCCTAAGATTTTGGACCAATTGAGCTTCACTTGGAAATACTGGTGGTTAAAAGCTCCTGTTAAAACCCCCGGGCCCTTTTTCTTGGATTCTTTTTTTTCAATTTTTCTCAAAAGTGTGGAGGAAAAAGGTTTTCCCGTACTTTGTTCTTTGGGCCGTGCCCCCAAAACCCATGTCCTCTGGGAAAAAAATACATCTGGTCAAGTTTTCCTGTACCTCCCTTTGTACCCAATTTTAGAGGAATTTTTTTTTAAAAGCCTTTTTTTGTACCCTGCAAGTTTTTTAGAAATTTTAATTCTAGAAAACAATTTTTTAAAAAAAGGATGGGAAACCCACCCTTTTCTTTGTTTCTCTTTTTTTTTATTGGTTTTTTAAATGGGTTTTTCTCAAAACAGGGGGTTTATAGCTATGTTAAAGGGTCTTTTCAAAAACAAGTCTTTTTGCAATTTGTGTCCATTAAAAATGTCCTACCCAAACCCGGGTTTTTGACAGCAAACCCTCACCCCTTTAGCCAACCCTTGACAATTGTGAAGAACAAATGTCGGGGTTTGAAACAACAAATTTTTTAGAATTTGGACCCGTTTTAAATTTTTTGAAAGCCCCGCAAAATTTCCCCCAAAAAATTTAAAAACATGACCCTTGAGCCAATTTGGTCAATTGTGAAAAAACAAAAAGTTTTGTTTAGAAACAACATTTTTTAGAATAGGACCTGTGTATAAACCCGCCCTTTTTCAAAAGCAAAAAGCCCCCAAAAAAATTTAAAGATGACCCTTGAGCCACTTTGGTTTAATTGTGAAGAACAAATGTTGTTAGAAACAACATTTTTTTTTGAATAGGACCCTTTGTATTTGCTGATGTCAAAAGCAAAATTTCCCCCAAAAAATTAAAAAACATGACCCTTGAGCCCCCTTTGGTCCAATTGTTTAAAACAAATGTCTGTTAGAAACAACATTTTTTTTAAAAAGGAAAACCGTAGTACTTCTGGGTTTTTTAAAACCGCATGGGCCCCCAAAAAAATTTTAAAAAAAAAATTCTCGCCACTGTTAAAAAATTGTGAGGGAGAAAAAGGGCACCCTTTGAACCAAAATTTCGTTACAAAGGAAACCCGATTTTTGGGGTATCCCACAGTACATGACCAAAAAAATTTAAATATTCTCCAGCCCCCTTTAAAAAAATTTTTGAAGGAGAAATGCCACTTAGAAGCCCACATTTCTTTTCCAAAGGACCATATTTATAGCTGTATCTCACAGCAACATGCCCCCAAAAAAATTTAAATAAATATGACTTCTCAGCCACTATTAAAAATTGTGAGGGAGAAATGCCACTTAGAAGTCACATTTCTGTTCCAAAGGACCATGATTATTGCTGTATCTCACAGCAACATGACCTCAAAACCATTGACAATGCGAAAACTTCTTACGATAAAGTGAGTAGAGGAAATACGGTGTTGTCATGAAACCTTGCTGTCTTTTACAGTCTCCTCACAGAAAAACCAGCAAAATGAACTGTTGGGAAAAGAGAATAAAAATTGCAATAAGAAATGATCATTTTAAAAAAAAGTTTTCAAGAGGACCATTTCTATTTGAAAAGGAATGTGAAGTAGACTGGCAACTAATGGGTGACCTCGGCAATTGGGGCCACAACATCATCAGAGATCCATGCCTGAATTCAATCTTGATGAAAGTCAAACGATCCAAAATTATCTGTGGAAAGCCGATGCGTTGTCTGTAATGACTCCTCCAGCTGGCTGAAGGTCCGCTCAGATATGACGCTGGCTGCTGGGCAAGGGCAACACCTCTAAGGCGTGACGAGCCAGCTCGGGCCATTCGTCCATTTTGGATACCCAGAAGTCTATTGGGTCCGGAACACATCCCAAAAAAATCGGTGTTAGACGCAGATAGTCGTGCACCATGATCTTAAACTGATCTCTTGTGTTGGATGTGTGCCCTGCATTGCATCGTTTGGTGGGTGGTAAACAAAGAGTGCCAGAGGTCCCCCATTAGGCTTCTGCCACCTTGCCTGCTGCTGCCGCTACGCCTCCTTGGCACTCTACTGCTGTCACGTCGCTGATGTTGTTCCACCGTGACTTTTGGGGAACGTGAAGCAGCCGCAACAGATGTCTCCAGTTCAACAATCAGCAAGGTCTCCCATTCCTGATTTTACTCCTCTATTTGGGTGGGTGTGGAAGGAAAGTGCTGATTTTTTTTTGTACCGGGTATCAGGTGCGTGGCCAACAGTAGCTGTTGTTCATTTTGATGGCCTTAATGCGAGGTGATCATGTTTGGAGGAAATGTGAGCAATCCAAGCACTCATGTGAGAGATGGAGCCTTGATTTCCCAAGCCTCTGGGTCGGAGGGGCACTAGCAAACTTGATTCCTCATCTTCCTTCTCCCCTCAAAATTCGCCGCCAACCTCATTCCATGGCAGGGGACGTCGGTAACATCGGTGTCTAGGAAACCTTCCTCTTCCTCCCCGCTGCTCCGGCGACAGCTTCAACACAGCCCTGATTGCCTGAGATGATTGCACCCTGAGAGCTGATGCGCACCTTGCACTAGCTCTTGGACCCCGAAACCACTGCCTAATGAAGCGGACGATGACAATTGTAATTAAAATGTCGGGCCCTTGTGGATTTGACGGAGAGAAAGGGCTCCGTGTCCGACTCTGTGTCCGTCTCCCTGACTCGTCGCTGGCGGGACTGTTGTTTCAAAGTGTCCAACGATCGTTCCAAGAAATAAGATCAGCACAATGCTCATGATGACAAAGGGCATCGTCCGCACTGACCATTTTTGGGGGCTTCTTCAAAACTGGCATGGGTTGGTGCAGTGCTCTTTCACCTGACTCATCTCGGTGGTTTCAAACACCCCGAGGTCCGCACCCCTGCTTGTCAGGCCATGTGTCACTTCATTACTGCGTTAATGGCCTTTGCGTGATCAAACAATCGCTGGAGGCATGTGGAGGGTGGAATTTCCAGCGTGTTGCCCCACATTCAACAATGAGACGGTTGACGGGGGGGACGAGCTGACTCTGAAACGCAGCCTGGCGGGACGATGCAGGGTGCGAAAGGGGTATGTGCGAACTCAGACCTGAGCCTTGTCAGCAGGCAGTCAGGACCGCGGTAGCTCTTTAGAAATTTCTGGCAGACACCAAGGTTCATGGACATGTGCCAGCGCAAGGGATGTGCTCCAGCCTACGTCTTAAGGGGCGGCAGCAGATCTTCGCCAGTTATCGAACACACCCTTGCCTGGCACAGGTTCTTGTCCACCAGCCAGCGCTCTAGGTTCTCGTTGCTTAGAAGCCTCCACAGCTCTGACCTGTGTCGTGGACGGTCTCAAGGCAGATTATTTTTCAACACGGCCTGGTTGTCTCTGGGCCACGTATGCCACATAGGACCTTGGGGGAAAGAGCCCTGCACCATACCTGCGGTTTTAGAGACTGTGCGCCGAGCCTTTTGAGAGCACCGTCACCCAGAGAATCCCACCCAGCTCACCCAGTAGCTGGTCACAGAGATTTATAGCGGCTTGGCGTGCCTACTCGTCCATGTGTCGGTGGTGAGATGGACATTTCCGGACCACAGATGCAGACAATCGACGCTTGAAATTATAGATGACACGTGGCTGGCCAAAGGCAGGGACGGCTTTTCTGGCCAAAGAAAATTGCCTGCTCGCATCTGGTATTGGTGGCAGGGCGAGGGCCATTGCGTGGAGGAACCCATCTGTGTCCAACCCAGACGGAAAGGGCAACATTTCCAAGACCAAAAAGCCTGGGCAAATGCCGACATTCAGGCTTTTGGCTTTGGGATGGTTTGGGTTAAAGTGTTTTCTTTATGCTACCAAACCTGGGAAGACAGATGGCTGGTGCTAGACTGGCACTGTTATGGGTGCATTGTTGTCAAAATGGCGGAAGAGAAGGGGTAGGATGGGGTCTTGGTGGTGCTGGTGGTCCTCGGGCGACGGTGGTGGCTGAAGCGGAGGCTGATCCTGATCATGAACTCTGAGAGACATGAGGGAGCTGTAGGAACGCTTGGTGGTGGTGGAGGAGGAGAGGCAGCAGACAGCAGGGTGTGACAGTGGTTGGAGGCCCGGCGTCGGTTCTTGGCCTTGTGTGGGCCAAGTGTTCCCTCCATTTCAACTCTGCATTCGCTGATGTGACTTGACATGTTGTTGGTGTTCAACCACTTAGAAGGTTCTTTGCCTATACTTATGGCGTTTATGGCACAAGGATGCATATGACATAGCTGGGTGTATCAGAGCTTGCTCAAAGAAGGCCTGGCTTGAGATGTCATGGACCTTTTTGACGGCGATAAGCGAGGAGCAGGGTTTGCGCTGACGTAGCTGGCGGAATCATATCAGCGGACTTCTGCGACCGCCCTCTCCCTTTTTGTGGCGGGAACCGTATTGACACTAACCCATCGTCTTACCTCCTCGCCCACTGATGAAGCGCTCGCAAGCAAATTCTGTGGAAAAGCCCCAGGATGGAATCCGCAATGTCATCATCATCATCATCATCAACCAGGGGGACTTGGTCGTCCTGACTTTCTGCATCCAGAAGCTACGGGCTACAAGCAAGGGGCACTGCAAGGCGTGGCCGACCGCCCGGGATGATTGCCGATTGACCGGCTTCCTTCACCTCCTCTGATGGCATCAGTAATGGGCTTCAGAGCAGAGAAAATCACCCTCTTGATCTTTTAACATGCCTTCTGACCCCAACCGCATATTGTCATCAAAAGAGTCTTCGGGACAATGGATTATCCACAGTGGTGGGTACACGAGTTGACTTTTTGGGTTTGCTTCATGTTGGACGGATTGTGATGACGACATTTGTGGCCGTGACGGGGAGGATGAGGTGGTAAGACTGCTGGATGCAGGTTGCATTAACAACTGAAGGACAGTTTGGGGCGACGTGTTCGTTATTTAGATTCACAGGGCCCTGACCCAGCGATGACAGGCCTGACGGTCCTGCAACTGACGTTCCGCTGGCATGCGTGTTGTCGCCAGCACTGGAAGGAGCACCTTTTCTCGTACCTCTACCTCCATGTGTTACCCCCCTCTTTGTCTCGCTTACCACCTGCATTTCGCTCCATGTTCAGAAATATAAAAATTTGAGAAGGTATGGAATAGTTTTGGAAAGTCTCTTATTAAAAGACGGCAAATCACAGCTATTCTCAAATCCCTCTAATCAAAAACAAAATTGCTGGATTCAAATTTAACTGCAAGGTGTCTATCAACAAATTTTGGACTGGGCAAAAGTTTCAAAAAACACGTATCTGTTAGTTTTGTATAATACACGGTTATTTTTGCAGCTTTCAATTCACCTGTGGTGACTATAGAATTGCTGTTTTAGATTTACCCTGGATGCTGCGTCAATGAACAAAGCTGGGTGCGCAAAAGTCAAAAAACACGTATCTGTTATGTTTTTTGTATAATACACGGTATTTTTTGGCACCTTTCAATTAAAACACATGTGGTGACTATAGAATTGCTGTTTTAAGATTTACGTGGAAGCTGCGTCAATGAACAAGCTGGGTGCGCAAAAGTCAAAAAACACCTATCTGTTATGTTTTCGTAAAATACACGGTATTTTTTGCACCTTTCAATTCACCTGTGGTGACTATAGAATTGCTGTTTTAAGATGGGAGTTGCAGCAGAGTCAAAGAACGAAGCTGGGTGCGCAAGAGTCAAAATACACGTATCTGTTATGTTTTCGTATGATACACGGTTTTTTTGTAAAAAAACTACCTGTGCTGACTACAAGATTGCTGGATTGTAATGTAACTGCAATGGGATATATCAACACAGGTGGAATGGGTAAAATTGAAAATCAACACCTATCTGAAATGTATACTGATAATAAAAGTGGAGTTTTGCACCTAACAAAGAGACCTGCAGTTACTAGAAATGATGTGTATCCAATATAAAATTCAGGCTGCCCAATATCCAGGAAATATTTCAATAGCAAACTGTTAATAAAAAAGATATTGCAGTGCAATGTCTACACTAAGTTTTGGGTGAACTTTACCCAGTGTTCTTTATGGGATAGAGTTGTCGGGGGTTCCCCTGCGGCCCCCCCTCCCCCCGTTTCCCCCCCGGGGACTTTACAGCGGTAGATGCTGCTTTAAAATTCTTTTGCTAACTAAAAAAAAATCCTCAAATCTTTTAATTTTAACAAAATTTGGGAAAGGATCAAAAGGTAATAGTAGAGGTTTCTCTGTGCAAAAAATAGACTAATTTTCGCTGAGCTTTTTGGGCCCAAAACGGGCAGAGCGCCGCCCCTATTCCTATGAGACGCGGAGACATAAGGCTAAAACAGGAAGGGCTGTTCTATTTTTTTTAAAACGAGGTCATGTGATTTTTCCACCCAAAATTTCAAAAAACCATACCCCCATCCCAGCCCTGACGTCGCACCCCAATTTCTCACCCGCTTTTTCTGTAATCTGTTTTGCGGCCGCCAAAATGACAGGAAGCGCCGAAAATGGCGCGATTTTAAATTAGATGATGCACGGGATTTTAACCTTAATTATCGCATGATCTAAAAAATTTCGATCCCCATAAAAACTTTTTCCGATTTCCAAATTTGGGCGGGTTAAAAAAAACGCTCAACACTACCCGTGGTGACTATAAAAATTTCTGTATTCATAAATTTTTAAATGCCAAAAATTTGGGTTTATCAACAAAGCTGGGGGCCCGCGCCAAAGTAAAAAAAAACACGTATCTGAAATGTATTGGATAATAAAAGGTATTTTTTGGCACCTTCAAATTTACCTGTGGTGATTTCAAAAAAGGGTGGATTTCAAATTTAATTTCCCAAAATAGATTTTATCAACAAAGTGGCCTGCGGGCCCCCGTGAAAAAAACGTATCGAAAGTATTCGGATAATTTCAAGGTATTTTTGGCACCTATTCCCAAATTACCTGTGGGGACTTTAAAATTTGGGTGGGATTCGATTTAAGTGCAAGCTGCCTCAATGAACAAAGCTTTGGGGAGTGCCCAAAATAAAAAAAAAAAATTGTTAAAGTTTCGTATAATACAAGATATTTTTTTCCCTTTTCAATTCACCTGTGGTGACTATAAAATTGCTGGATTCAGATTTAAGTGCAAACTGCCTCAATGAAAAAAAGTTTAGTGCGCCAAAATAAAAAAAAACCCAAATTTTTATGTAATTTGTTTTAAATTTCCCAAAATATTTTTGGCACCTTTCCAAAAATTTACCTGGGGGGACTATTTAAAATTTTCTGTATTAAAAATTTTAAATGAAAACTGCCCCAATGAACAAAGCTGTAGTGCGCCAATGTCCCAAAAAACGTATATGTATGTATTCGTAAATACAAAAATATTTTTGGAAATTTTCCCAAATTTCCTGTGGGTGAATATAAAAATTGCTGGGGTTTTTAGAAATTTTAAATGGGAAGTTTCCTCAATGAACAAAAGCTGTTTGTGCGCCCAAAATCAAAAACAAAGTTTTTGTTATGTATTCGTATAATAAACAAGTTATTTTTGGCACCTTTCAATTTTTATGTGGTGACTATTAAAATTGCTGGGTTCAAATTTAAAATGAAGGTGGTTATACTCCAAAGGTGGAAAAGGGGGAAAATTTAAAAATTAAACACTATCTGAAATTTTATAATGGGTAATAAAAAAATTTGGGGTTTTTTTGCCCCCCTAACAAAGAGACCCGCAGTTACTAGAAAAGATGTGTATCCTATAAGTTCAGGCTGCCTTTTTCCCGGAAAATTTTTTCAATTTGAAAAACTGTTTTAAAATTTTTAACTATTGCAGTGGGGAATGTCTACACTAAGTCTTGGTGAACCCTTTTCCAGTTTCTTTATTTGAGCTTGTTGTGTTCGCCTGCGGGGGCCCCCCCCTTTGCTCCCCCCCCGTGGGCTTTCAGCGGTTTGATGCCCCCTTTAAAAATTTTCTACCTAACTAAAATTAAAAACTTCCAAATTTTAATTAATTTAAATTTTTAAGGGTCAAAAGCTAATAGTAAAAGGTTTTCTCTGTGAAGAAATAGGGGAAAATTTTGCCTGAGCTGTTTGGACAAAGCAGAGCGCAGTTTCCCTTTTGCTTGAAAACGCTGAGGAAAAAAACCCTTTTTTAGGAATGAACAGGAAACGTGTTCTATGTAAAAAGAGGGTTAAAGTGTTTTTTCCAGCCAATTGCAACCAAAACACATCCCAGTTCCCTGACGCGCAAAACACAAACCACCTTCCCCTATTCTGTAAGTGGTTTGCTGGCCCCCAAAATGGGCAGGGGAACGGGCCCAAAAAAGGGGCAATCTTTAATTGAATTGCACAGATTATAACCTAAAAATTTTCGCGATGATTTTTAAAAATTTTTATCAACATAAAAACTGGTTTCCCATTTTTTAACTTTTTTCGTTAAAAAATTTGCTCAACACTTTTTTTTACCCCCAAAAAGTTGTATGACCCCCTTTTTGGATTGCGGCTCCTGTCACTATTTTTAAGGTTTTAAAAACAATTTCTTTAGAGACTTTAAAACCTGATACTTTTAAAAAATGGGGCGATCCCAAAACCCTATTGAAAGAAAAAAAACAAATGGATACAATGGCAAAAAACCTCTAACTTTCTCAATTTTAGTTTTTGTTTTCGCACGTTCATATTCCGCCCTTTTCCCCCACCCAAATTCAAATACAAAAAACTCTGTGGTTTTCTGTTTTTCTGTCAAAGCTATTGCTGTTGTTGCCCATCTGGGAAAACAAAAAATGTCAAAGGACAATTCCACATTGGATTCGTCATGGGCCCAAAAAAAAAACTTTCACCACTCCCCCAAAAAAACAAATTTCCCCGAATAAAAACTTTGTTTCTGCAGTTTTTAGGAAATTGAACTTGCCGAAATGATCACGGGAAAAAAAATGAATATGGATTTTTAAAAAATTTTCTGGGTTTTAAAAAAATCGCAAAGTTGTCCTGGGCTTTTATATACAACGAAACCCAAGGGTTTTTTTGTCTATGTCAACAAAGGGTGTTCGAATTTTAGAAGGTTAACCTGTTTCCAAAAAAAATTTGGTGTTTTGTTCCTCAGACCAGTTACTGAAATTTATATTACTGTTTTCTTTTAGGACTTGTTAGTGGCATCAATTGAAAGCCCGGCGGGGGAGTGTTTCTGCTCATAGACATGTTTACATGCATTAGTTCAATTATTCATGCCTGTGGTGCCACCTTGTGGCCTTTGTGTGCAGGGTTTCACAAATGTTTGTTGTTTCCTGCCTTAAGAGGAAAGTTCTTTTGCATTATGGGTAGATGACTCATTTCACCTCATGTCACACAGAGAGGACATCATCAGCCATCTCTTCTCTACTCTTGTTAAAGCATAGTTGGTAAGCTGTTAGGCTGTGGAAATGTTAGCTTTTATCTAGCTTCATAAGCACTGCTAGTACAGTTTAGAAACTTGTATGTAGTTATGACAGATTTACTGTGCTATTATTCAGATTGCCCTAAGCATGTTGTCCACCTTTCTAAAGTTTACTGTATTTTTACCTTGTACTGTTTTTTATGTTTGTTACAAACAGCCTATGTGTAATCTAATGTACATTTTTGTTTGTCCGTCAGTTTTACCACAATCCTACAATCCTTTAATAAAACTACAGACTTCAAACACGGTCTAATTATTGACTAGTAGGAAGGCGTTTAGCTGCCTGTCGAGCTCCACATAGACCCCGGGGGTACGTGAAGTGGGGGCAGGACAGTCACTGTCTGACCTCATGCTGCTGCTGCTGCCGTGACCTGCACACTGTGTCATTGTGCCACTGTCTGACCTCATGCTGCTGCTGTGGCTGCTGCCGTAACCTACACACTCTGTCATTGTGCCACTGTCTGACCTCATGCTGCTGCTGTGGCTGCTGCCGTGACCTACACACTGTGTCATTTTGCCCCTTTGTGGCCTACTCCTGTTTTTGCCACATCCAGAATGTCATTGTGCCACTGTCTGACCTCATGGGTTTCTGCTGTGGCTGCTGTTGTGACCTCCACACTGTGTGATTGTATCACTCTGTGGCCTACTCCTGTTTTTGCCACCTCCAGAATGTCCCTGTGCCACTGTCTAACCTCATGCTGCTGCTGTGGCTGCTGCCGTGACTACACACTGTGTCATTGTGCCCCTCTGTGGCCTACTCCTGTTTTTGCCACCTCCAGAAAGTCATTGTGCCACTGTCTGACGTCATGCTGCTGCTGTGGCTGCTGCCGTGACCTACAAACTGTGTCATTGTGCCACTCTGGGCCTATCCTGTTTTTGCCACTCCAGAATGTTTATTGTGCCACTCTCTGACCTATGTGCTGTGGCTGCCGCCGTCACCTCTACACCTTGTCACTGATGTTGCCACCTGAGCCTCAGCTTTTTTTTTTCCAGCTGTCCCCTTCCATGACTTTATCATTCCCGCTTGAGTTTTTTTTGGGCAGTTTTGCCCTCTTAAGTGCCCAGGGGGAAATTTTATAGTGAAGCGTTTCTAAGAACAGCGGCAGTCATATGCATTCATACTAAAACAAAACTTTGTATATAGACCAAACCAAGCCCCCTTGCATTTTTAAGCATGGGCCAATGTTCTAAGACCCTGCGGGCTCGTGCAGCCTGGAAATAGCAGTTTTTTAATCGATTCGTCCCGAAGTAATTCGGACGAATTTTAAATTTTTGCGGGAAATTGGGCAAAGTGCCAAACCATTTTTGGAAAAATTCGCCCATCTCACCTTAATACCTACCTACTTAGGGCCCTATTATTACCTACCTACTGAGGATCTGTATGTTTTAAAGTGGGGCCCTATATATATACCTGTATACCTATCTAATGGGGGACTTTTCTACCTAAAGGGGGCTTAAATACCTATATACCGAAGGGGGACTTTCTCTGCATAATAGAAAGAGTCTGCCACTTATTTGACTTAATCATTTTTAGGGTCTAACACACCTAAAAGGAACATCTACCTATCTGCCTGCCTAATTTCTGGTTACTTATTAATAGGGTTTTCATGCAGATTTTGCATCAGGTATATAGGACACAGATTAGCCCCAAACTAATGGAGCTAATTCACATTTATAACTGTAGTGAGATTCGTCTCATGTGTGCTTCCCACCTCCAGCATGTGAGCTGCCCTCTTTGGATGGGCCCTCCCTGCATGCTGTCCTCTGCTGTGCATAATCTCCTTTTCCCTGCTGCTATATCTGGCAGAAAAGCTGATGAGGGACTTACATACACTTGGGCAAAATGGTAGGATATTTTTAACGACGACTATTTAGAAATTTGCTTGATTTTGCATTTAGAAACCAGTCCAACTAAAAAATAAATCAGTGCAAAAGCATCCATATCTTTTAGTCCTCCGTTTTGAGGGTACTGGCAGTAAAACTGAGTCAAAAGGCTATGTGTGTATGGTTTTATTGGTGCTCAGATATGAATAGACATTTCCCTGAAACATTACATTCAGTTTGAAAATGTAAAATGTTGGCTTCTTTTTTGTGTGACAAATAAAGAAAATTTTAATGGTTTTATAAAAATTTTTTCTTTGACTTTGAGCTAACATGCATGATTCTGGATAATAAGTTGATCCCTTGAACTACACAAGTATATACCAAAAATTGTAAATGCTCCCACGGTATGGCCAATTTATCCTCAACTGTGGAAAAACTTAAATAACTAAAAAAACAGGGAAATTTTTTTTAATAAATTTAAAAATAATAAAATAATAACAAAAAATTTTTAAATACAATCAAAAATCATTGTCAATAGAATGGAAAAAAAACACAAAAATGTATATCCCGTTCCCCTAACATAATTTTCAAATGAGTATAAGTCCTATTTTTAATACCATTAGATTCAGTTTTTTATCTCGATAAGGGTGCAGTTTAAACAATTTTTTTCAAAAAATTGTATTTTATTGGCAAAAGTTTCTTTCGGGGACTTTTTGAATAACAACGTTGTTAAAATTGGAAAAGCGTATCTCGGTCATTGTATGACTTTGTCTGGGATCCCCTTAAAACAGTTTTCTTTTAATTTCACATTTCCCTTTAGCTCAAAAATGGGTGGGCAGAGACTAGGGTAGGGAATTTTTGGCCCCGAGTCCAGCTGCAGTGGTAGAATCTGAGATGGTCTGATATTGAAATTTTAATCCCTTTAATGATGTGGTGAAAGAGCTGTGCATTGGGGGAGTCTACAAAAGCAGAGTTTTCTATGTTGCTATGGGGGAAAGCCCCTGGGGCTGCCCGTTAAAAGCCAGTAGGCCCCAATCAATTTATCACTAATAAGCCCCCTAGTGCATACATGCCAACTCTCCCCTTTTTGGGGGGGGGGGGGGGGGGTCCCCCTATTTGGGGTCCCCACCCCCCCACCCGGGGGTGTTGGGATTCTCCCCCGCCAGCAGGGGCGGGGGTTCTTTAAATCCCCACAGAAATAACGCAATCTCCCCCCCTTCACCCGCCCTTCCTGTTTTGGGGGGGGGGAAAACCCCCCCCTCCCCCTGTTTCCCCCCGGTTTGGGGCCCACTACAGGGCACGGAAGGGGAAGTGGGGGCCCCCAATTTACCGCGGCAAACCCCCTCACTTCCCCCTGCGCCCCTGAGGAGATCGTCCGGGGGGCCGGCTGCAGGAGCCTGGTAGGTAAGTGATTTTTTTATTTATTTTTATTAGCTAATGGGGGGCTCTGCCTTTGGGAACAATGGGGGCACACTGGCAACAGAGGGGGCAAACCCCGGAACAGAGGGAACATCTACCTGGCAAAGAGGGTCACCCGCCTGGCAAAAGAGGGGGCACTACCTGGCACAATGGGTTCACTACCCGGCAAAAGAGGGGAATTACCGGGGAACAGAAGGGGGCATACCCGGCAACAGAGGGGGCCTACCTGGCAACCCCAAAGGGGGGCATTACCTGGCAACAGAGGGGGATCTACCCGGCAACAGGGGGGCATACCTGGGAACAGAGGGGGCACTCCGGCCCTACGGTCTCCGCTTTTTCATTTTCAAAAGTGGCAACTATGCCATAGTGGGACTAAAAAAAAATATATAAAAAATATAAAAAAATACACAAACTTCTGTTCCCTCAATAAATACACTATATACAGTTGAAACAAAGTTTCCCATACACATGTAAAATTTTTAATACAAATCCCTTAAAAAAATTCCTGTTTCATTATCTGGCTTTTTGGAAAATATAAATAATTTATTTCCAATTGACCTAAAACGGGAAGGTTTATTCTGATTAAGTCAGAAGGGGAAAAAAAAAGCAGATGTTTTTTTATATAATGTATAAAACTTCTGATTTCAATGTATGTTTTTTATTGCCGATATACCAAAGCAAAAATTAAAACCATAATCAAAAAAGTAAATTTTTAAAAACCTATATCCCAAAGTATAAGCCAGTTTTTTTTTACAATAAATTGCTGAAAAGCCTCCTCGATTTATACCGACTCACGTTGCGCACGGTGCGCCATGGCCTGGCGGGGAAAACTTCAGCTGTATGCAACTCCTCTTGACGCTACGCACCTTGAGTCACCCCACATGTCCGGACGCTCCCATGGCCCGGTGCGTCGGCAATCTTTTCAGCTTAGCGCTTCCCCGGAGCACATACAGCGAAATACCACTGCGAGCAAGAGCGAAAAGTATCACGTGAGCTCAAACCCATTTTTTTCAAAAATTCACATTGCCATATTAACAAACAAACACTAAGGGCGACATGTATGAACGGGCTTTACCCTTTTTTTTCGGCGTACATTGGCCTCCACCCCGAATCCCGCTGTCAGACCAGGTTCACCACTTTCGGCTTGGCCCATAAAGGGGGGGGCGTGGGACGGTGGGGCGGGGTTAGGCGTTCCCCGGGGCGGGACGCGGCCGCTCGTATAGCCGAGGCATGTACCATCGCGCTCGAAAATTGCGGCGCCGGCAGCTCCACAAGCAGCCCAGTTTTTTTTGGTCAATCCCCCGGGCAGGGGCAAGTGAAGCAGGATCCAACATCAAGGAAGGGATCGAAGATCGCCAGAAGCTCACGCTCGCTCCACAAGCAGACTTGTCGAAATGCTCCGGCGAGGCGAAGTGAAGCAAGAAGGAACATGCGGGGAAGCAATCGAAGACCGACAGAAACTGGGGCCTCCGCTCCGGCACAGAGTCTGAATAGGAAAAAATCCCCTTTTAAAAAAGGCGGAAAACAGTGTCAAAGAACAGCACGTAAAAAATCACAAATAAAAAAAAAACATCACTTTTCCAATTTTTAGAACGGCGCAATATAAACCATAAAAATTTAAAATTTGCCGGGAAAGACAAATTCAAAATCTAAAACCCTATTCTCATTGGCGGCAGAAACCGGCCAATCAGAATCGGGCGACAGTGAACCATTAAAACATGGGGAAAAATTTTGACCAATCAAAACCCCCGGGGCGGGAAAATTTCAAAATACAGTAAAAATGCGAAAAACTGATTGGCTGAGCTAGGGGGGTCCGGCTAGCTCACCAATCAAATAGGAGCGACAAAGTCCCTTTCTAGCCTATGGAGAAGTGTAATCAATCAGAATCCGGGGGCGGGATAATTCAAAATACAGTAAAAAGACAAAAAGAGCTTATTGGCTGAGCTAGCGGGGGCTTGCTACCCCACCAATCAGAGCGGGAGCTATTTCTCCCATTATACTCTATGGAAAAATGAGCGCACTCAAATCTCCACTCACCCCGCACGGCATGAAGTATTGATCAACAAATTATCTTTATACAGTGAAAACATTCCAGTAAAGACCAGAACCTTCTTTAAAAATAAAGCATTAAAAACCCGAACAACGCTTCGTCGCGAGACCGGCGCTACATAGGGAATTGCCATGAGAAATTGCCGGGGAAAAAAAAGAATTCAAATTTGTAAAGCATTTTCATTGGACGGCAAAAACCCCGCCAAACAAATAGGAGCGACAATGTCCCCCATTAATCCCCCATAGGAGAATTTTACCAATCAAAAAGGCACCTATTCAAAGGCCCCAAACTATTCAAAGGCGGGACATTCAAAAAAACAGTAAAAAGGCGAAACAGCTGATTGGTTTAAGCAGCGGGGCCGTCCACTTAGCCATCAGAGCGCACTGCTTTCTCATAATTCTATGGGGAATCGAAATTTAAAGAGGCGCCGAATTTTGGGACCAAGGGAAGCGAGCGACGTCCCTGGGTTTTCTAAGCAATCTGGTAAAAAAGTGTACATGGCTGAAATCAAATTATAAAACTACAGAAGTTTTTTCCGATGTGTCTATAAAAGGAAAACAAAATGTGGCAAAAAAATAAAAATTTTTAAATCAAAAAATCATTTTTATTTCTTTATTTTCGATGCACCCCAAATATTGATCCCTTGGCTAATGAAAAAAAAGAAATAAACATATTTTTTTGGGGCTTTTTTTTTTTTTTTTTTCGTGCCCCATCTTAAGTATTCGTTGTAAACACATCGGCACAACTTCTGTAGTATTATAATTTTATTTTTAGCCCTGACACTTTTTACCAGTTGCATTTGAAAACCCATAGGGGCTTTACCGCTCTCCCATTGGCCAAATTAAAGGCGCCTCTTTTAAAATTTTATTCCCCATAGAACTCTATGAGAAAACAGCTCGCGCTCTATTGGCTAAGCGGGCACCCCCCCCGCTTCAAAAATCAGCTCGTTTCGCTTTTTTACTGTATTTTGAAGAGTCCCCCGTGGGGTTCTGATTTTTTTGTAAACTTCCCCATACAAAGGGAATTGTCGCTTGTATTCTGATTGGCTAAACTTCTCCATAGCCAGAATGGGGCTTTTTCGCTCCATTCTGATTGGGTGAGAAGCCAAGCCCCCGTTATCTCAGCCAATCAGCTGTTTTTAGCATTTTTTTCTGTATTTTAACAGTCCCCCGTGGTTCTAATTGGCAATCCTGCCCTAGTTTTAATAGTTCAGTGTCGCTCCCATTCTGATTGCCGTTTCGGGGACCAATGAAATAGGTTTCAGAAAATTTAAAACTGAAATTTTCCCGGCCATTTCCCCAAAATCCTAATTCCCTTTACTTAGGATATTGGGAAAATGATTTTGTTTTATGAAATTTTTATTTTTAAAGTTTCAGCCTTTTTCCCGAGTGTAAACCCTTTATAAAGGCGTTTTTTGGGTTTTTAAATCCGCACCGACATGTGGAATGATTTCTCGCCGCTCCCGCCGTCTCGCACGGGAAAAGATTTTCGGGGGATTTCCCGCACGGCGCCTAAATCCCGCACTGGGGCCCCACAACTGGGGGGGGGCCGGGGGACTTTTTCCCCCCATGTATGGGCACTTTCCCGCGGCGAATCTTTGGCGCAGCGGCGCACAGCGCCCATTCCCCGCACTGTCCCACGCACTGGGGAGGCGCGGCGGGACTTTTCCCCCACTGTTGATTGCTACCCCCGCGGACAAAAACTCAAACTTTGCCCATTCCGCACTGCCCCGACACTTTACGAGGCCGGCGGACTTTACATATATGTATGAGCGAGGGCCCCTCCCGCATAAACGGCGCAGATTCCGGGAAACTGGCGGAAAACGGCGCCTTGACCCGGCGAGCTTCAGACCTGTGGCCCTAACACTTTAAAATCAAATCCATAAGAAAATTAACACCTTTGGGGTGAGAGGTATTCAACATTAAAATCCAGTAAACCTCTCTACTAGTACATTTATGGCGGTGGGACCTTCTCAATGCCTACAATTTTAAGGCTAGAAACATCCCCATCATGTACAAAGAAAAAGTGTTTGGACACGTTAGCTATGTTGCGTGAACCAACTTTAGAGATACTGTAAATATGTTTTCTCAGTCTATCCTAAACTGTTTGTACACCCAATGTATCTTAATTTGCATACTGCACATTCAATATAATATACAATATTTTTAGATTCACAATTCAAAAAGTTCTTAATAGTATAATCGTTTCTATTAATAGAATTCTAGTTTTTTTTTAATTTGATCAACAAACTTACAACATGAACATCTTGTAAGACCACAACTGAAGATTCCTCTGCAGGCAATTAGTCCTGACTAAGCTAGAAGCAAGCGAAGAGTATAGAGTCGGAGCTTTACTAACAAACAAATCGGTGTCCACCCTGCAGCAACCTACTCAATAACTCATCTTGATACAATATAGTCATTGGTCAATGATTTTCTTAACTTGTCTGTTTTACTTAGTTAAGGTAGTGACAAATACAAGACATTGAGAGACTTTCTCCTTTTCACATATTTTGGATTTCTCTTGTAATAAGGAATCTCTATTTCTGTTGCTACTACGTAGCAACTACATAGTTTATTCATGGCATCTTCACTTTACCTTTCATAACAGGAGTCAGCCGAACAATTAAGTCTGTTTCTGGTAAGTTCTCCCACAGGTATAGCTTTAATAATGTGAGTAGAGTGGCACAAAATGGCATGGAGTATATTATTGCCAGCAGTAGGTTTTCAATAAGTAGAAGTGCATATATCTTGACTTCCAACATCACCATATAGCGAAACATCTAAGAAATCAATAGATATTTGATGACGATGAAAAGTAGAAAAGAGGCCAAAAGCATTATGGTTTTAATATGAAACAAAATCTGGTATATTACTATTATTATTATTTATTATTGAGTGCCCTTAGGTCCAGAGCATTGTGCATTCGGGGGAGATTTTATACATAACGTAGGTCAAACAAGTACATGGTGACGATAAATAGCTAACAACTGTACAAGAGGAAGAGAGGGTCCTGCCCATGAGGGCTTACAGTCTACAGGGAAGGAGGGAAGAGACGGAAGGTGAGGGGCAGACATGTTTGAGGAGTAGTGCAACGGGGTTATTGTTGGTTACAGGCAATCCTGAAGAGGTGGGTTTTCAGGTTGCTTTTGAGGCAAGTGAGAGTGGGAGAGAGTCTGATGTGTTGGGGCAGAGTTTCAGAGTGTGGGGGAAGCACGGGAGAAGTCTTTGAGATGGTTATGTGAGGAGCTGATAAGGGGAGAGCAGAGAAGAAGGTCCTATGAGGAGCGGAGATTGTGTGAGGGAAGGTATCTAGAGATTAAGGCAGAGATGAATGGAGGGGAGAGGTTATGGAGAGCCTCCAGATGACCATGACATTATGTATATAGTTACCATACCAGTAGATACAATCAGCAAATGGGTTATTTCAGAAAAAAACATAAGATTCTTCAAACCAAGAAACATGTAAATCAGCCACTGCTAGAGAGAATTTTGCTCCCATTGATGGTCCGGTTTTCTGTAAAATTTTTTTTTGATTGAACATAAAATAGTTATGAGATAGAAGATATTCAGTAGCCAAAATAAATAAATAAGTCAATTCTGTACTGTACGTAGAATATTTAAGTAAATTAAATTAAATTCAATAGCCTTCAATGCAAGTGAATGGAAAATGGCAGTATAAAGTGACTCAATTTCACAAATGAGCCAGCTAAAACTTCCATGCCACCTCGAACCACCCAAAAACTAACACATGTTTAGTATCCTGCAAATATCCATAACATCTCTTAACCAGTGGCTGTAGATATATATCCAATCACTCACACAGATGTACAGTGAGGAGGTAAATTTCATTGATGGTGGAAACCGTTTTTTGTGTATCTTCGGCAATTAATGAAAAATTGGTACCACCGGAGCGAGGACAAGAAGATAATCATATTCCAGTTGCAATATTACACCCATAAATTTACCTTCATCAAGAACTTTCTTTAGATAAGTAATGAATTCATTTGTAGGATCATCCGACAAGGGTACATAGATTAGGGTATCCTGGAGTAAACATTGATTTAAATTTGAGTATAATGCTATATCAAGCAAAACCACCAACCCACCCTTGTCAGCCTTCCTAGTTGTAAGATCCACATTGTTTTTCAGTTTATTTACATTCACAATATCATTATTAGGAGAAAAACACCTCTACAGTGCAAATCGGTGAACTCCTTCTGTACCAGTTCTTGAAACTTATCCGGAACTGGAGGGCATGAGTTCAATGGGTAAAACCCTTTATGGAACACAATTTTTTTATTCACACGATCTACTGTGTCCTCATTCAATTCATGTAGAGACCTAATAGAAAGATATTCTCGAGAAAGAGAAAAATCACCATGGCAATTGCTAGCAACAGGGGCATCAGGTGTCGCAGATAAGTCTATTTCTTCCGATGCAACCAAATCAGTATTGTCATTTTCTTGTGAAGAATTATCTTGCGAGTCAATTTTCATGAAATGGCTTTTTATAGTACTTTTACTTGCAAAGCCATTTATATCCATAATAGTGTGATACATATCAAAATGATTTTCAGGAGCATAGCCAAGTCCTTTAGACAACAAAGATGTCTTCTTCTGAAATAATATATTAGGAAAAATTGATCACTTTATTTGCCTGTATGGCTTCCTCATAAACCTGCGATCCTGCTGATGGTATCTTTTTTTCTGTGCTTCTTTCCAGCTCTCTGGCCTCGTTTTTTGATGTCCCTGTATTTTGCATGTTTGAATGAGGTGCAATAGGCCCTGCAGGTGTTCTTGTGCCTGGTCATCGGACAAACAAACAGATGTATCAGTTTCCCCAAAACTAAATCTACATTTTCCATAGTTACAGATGGTACGGAAAGTATTAAGACCCCTTTAAATTTTTCACTAATTTTTTCATTGCAGCCATTTGATAAGATCAAAAACGTTCATTTTTTGCTGACTAATGTACACTCTGCACCCAATGAAAGAAAACCCCCCAGAAATGTAGATATTTTTGCAAATTTCTTAAACAAGAAAAACTGAAATTTTACATGGTCTTAAGTATTCAGACCCTTTACTCAGTATTGAGTAGAAGCCCCCTTTTGAGCCAGTACAGCCATGAGTCTTCTTGGGAATGATGCAACAAGTTTTTCCACACCTGGATTTGTGGATCCTCTGCCATTCTTCCTTGCAGATCCTCTCCAGTTCCCTCAGGTTGGATGGTGAACGTTGGTGGACAGCCATTTTCAAGTCTCTCCAGAGATGCTCAATTGAGTTTAGGTCAGAGCTCTGGCTGTGCCAGTCAAGAATGGTCACAGAGTTGTTCTGAAGCCACTGCTTTGTTATTTTAGTTGTGTGCTTAGGGTCATTGTCTTGTTGAAAGAAGAACCTTCAGCCCAGTCTGAGGTCCAGAGCACTCTGGAAGAGGTTTTCATCCAGGACATCTCTGTACTTGGCCGCATTCCTTTCCTTCAATTGCAACCAGTCGTCCTGTCCCTGCAGCTTAAAAACACCCCCATTGCATGATGCTGCCACCACCATGTTTCACTGTTGGAATTGTATTGGGCAGGTAATGAGCAGTGCCTGGTTTTCTACACACATACCACTTAGAATTAACACCAAACATTTCAATCTTTGTCTCATCAAACCAGAGAACCTTATTTCTCATAGTCTGGGAATCCTTCATGTGTGTTTTTGCAAACTGTATGCAGGCTTTCATATGTCTTGCACTGAGGAGAGGCTTCCGTCGACACTCTGCCATAAAGCCCCAACTGGTGGAGAGCTGCAGTGATTGTTGACTCTGTGGAACTTTCTCCCATCTCCCTTCTGCACCTTTGGAGCTCAGCCACAGTGATCTTGGGGGTTTACTTTACCTCTCTCACCAAGGCTCTTCTCCCACAATTACTTAGTTTGGCTGGACTGCCAGGTCGAGGAAGAGTTGTGGTCGTCCCAAACTTCTTCCATTTAAGGCTTATGGAGGCCACTGTGCTCTTAGGAACCTTAAGTGCTAAATAAATTATTTTGTAACCTTGGCCAGATC
The DNA here is from genome assembly GCA_025379985.1 of Phyllomedusa bahiana. Classification (NCBI taxonomy): domain Eukaryota; kingdom Metazoa; phylum Chordata; class Amphibia; order Anura; family Hylidae; genus Phyllomedusa; species Phyllomedusa bahiana. The sequence continues at coordinate 29,311 of JAODAL010025866.1, read as the reverse complement.
TGTGCCTCACCACAATTCTGTCTCTGAGCTCCTTGGGCAGTTCCTTAGACCTCATGATTCTCATGTGCTCTAACATGCACTGTGAGCTGTGAGGTCTTATAAAGACAGGTGTGTGACTTTCCGAATCAAGTCAATCAGTTTAATTAAACATAGCTGGACTCCAGTGAAAGAGTAGAACCATCTCAAGGAGGATCATAAGGAAATGGGCAGCATGTGAGTTAAATATGAGTGTCACAGCAAAGGGTCTGAATGCTTACGACCATGTGATATTTCAGTTTTTCTTTTTTAATAAATTAGCAAAAATATCTACATTTATGGGGGGGGGGGGGGGGTTCTTTCAAGGTGGGGCACACAGTGTACATTAGTGAGCCAAAAAAAGAACTTTTTGATCTTACCAAATGGCTACAATGAAAGAAAAAGTGAAAAATTTAAAGGAGTCTGAGTACTTTGCATACCCACTGTATGTTTCAGAATAGACTTAGGGGTGGAACTTCTTAATTGATGATATCATTCTTCAAAACTGCGATGCTGGCTTTAATTTGGTTATCAAGTGTACAATATTGTTCTTCATCTTCATAATTTGTAGCAGATATCTGCAAATTAGCGATTTGTTTCATTAACTGCAAAGAACATACCGTAAGAATATTATTCAATTTTTCTTGAAATGGCTCCGGATAAGATGCAGTGGGAATCTTTTAATATGCAGACCCCGCGGGACTATTTATTTTTCAATATATTTAATAAGTGTTGTATAATATGCCCACTCAGTAGGTAGGTATATAATTCCCCTTCTTAGATAGGTATCCAGGTAAAAAGGTCCCCCTCTTAGGTAGGTACATATATAAGTCCCTTCCTTAGTTTAGTAGGTGTATAAGGCCCCTCCATAGTTAGGCAGGTATATAAGTCCCCTCCATAGTTAGGCAGATATATATATATATATATATATATATTATATATATATATATATATATTATATATATATAAAATGTAGGAAATGACTATTCTACCTGCAAACGTCTGGTTGTTATTGCAATATCTACGTAGGTGTATAGAGCCCATTTCCAACAACCATCACTACAGTGTTCTAATGGTACATTGCGTTTGCTAACTGTGTAAGAAAGCTATTGGATATTTTGAAAAACCTTGTGCAAGTATGTTAGCACAGCTGAAAACAGTTTTGCTGATTAAAGAAGCTATAAAACTGACCTTTCTTTGAGCTAGTTGAGAATCTGGAGCATTACATTACATTAAACTTACAAAATGGCCAGAAAAAGAAAACTTTCATGTGAAACTCGACAGTCTATTCTTGGGCTGAGAGATGAAGGCTATTCCATGTGAGAAATTGCCAAGAAACTGAAGATTTCCTACAACGGTGTGTACCACTCCCTTCAGAGGAGAGTACAAATAGAGTAGAAAGAGAAGTGGGAGGCTCCGCTGCACAACTGAGCAACAAGACAAGAACATTACAGTCTCTAGTTTGAGAAATCGACACCTCACAGATCCTCAATTAGCAGCTTCATTAAATAGTATCCGCAAAACGCCAATGTCAATGTCTATAGTGAAGAGGCGACTCCTGGATGCTGCCCTTCAGGGCAGAGTGGCAAAGAAAAAGCCATATCTGAGACTGGCTAATAAAAGGAAAATATTAATATGGGCTAAAGAACACAGATATTGGACAGAGGAAGATTGGGAAAAAGTGTTATGGACAGACGAATCAAAGTTTGAGGTGTTTGGATCACACAGAAGAACATTTGTGAGACGCAGAACAACTGAAAAAATGCTAGTAGAGTGCCTGATGCAATCTGTCAAGCATGATGGAGGTAATGTGATGGTCTGGGGTTGCTTTGGTGCTGGTAAAGTGTTAGATTAGTACAAGGTAAAAGGGATTTTGAATAAGGAAGGCTATCACTCCATTTTGCAATGCCATGCCATACCCTGTGGAGAGCGCTTGATTGGAGCCAATTACATCCTGTAACAGGTCAATGACCCAAAGCACACCTCCAAATTATACAAGAACTATTTAGGGAAGAAGCAGGCAGCTGGTACTCTATCTGTAATGGAGTGGCCAGCACAGTCACCAGATCTCAACCCCATTGAGCTGTTGTGTGAGCAGCTTGACAGTATGGTACGCAAAATGTGCCTATCAAGCCAATCCAACTTGCGGGAGAGGCTTCTGGAAGCATGGGGTGAAATTTCTCCAGATTACCTCAGCAAATTAACAGCTAGAATGCCAAAGGTCTGCAATTCTGGAATGGATACAAAGGGAGCATTCTTTGATGAAAGCAAAGTTTGAAGTAGAAAATTATTATTTCAAATAAAAATCACTCCAAACATTTGAATGGCAGTGTATATATATATGATGTTTATTTTGGTCGTTCTGGGTCGGCTCTTATCGGGAGTAGACAACGTGTTGGGTGGGTGTCTACTCCCCATGTACCGGACCACGTTTTGGCTAGGGCTCGGGATTCCTATAAAAAAGCCTGGGCCTTCAGGTGTACTGAAGTGTGTGGTCAGCTGCAAGTTGGAGCAGCAGTGGAGATGGTGAGAGGAGGCTCTTACTCCCCAGGCTTGAGGCAAGCAGGTGGCTGCCTTGAGAAAGTCTGAACCAGTGGAGGCTGGTATAGTGTTGGTGGTCCTGTGCAGTAGGCATAGGCCACGTTAGTGAGGGAAGGATTTAATGTTTATTTAGTTGCTGAAAACGTGTGCTGAGGTAGATTTTGTGTGTGGCCCTGAGCAGTGTATCTGTGATGGAAATCCAGATTGTGACACTATGGAGAGAGAGAGAGAGGTGGTTGCTGTGACCTCTGGTCCCCCTGTGATCACATGTTCCAGTGTCTGCTCTATTTCCAGTAACTTTTACTGCAGACGTCACAAAGACTGCAGTGAGAGAAAGAGCAAACTGCTAGACACCAGTGAGGTGGGTGTATGCTTAAACCCTAGTGAGGGGGGGGGGGGGTGTTTAAATCCCCAGATGGTAATGAGGAGCCGGGGTCTGAAGCAAATGATAACTTTTTCCTGGAAGGTATGGAGGAAAATGTCAAAGATGTCCTGTGGTGTGTGATGACTTATATGTGGGTGCCTTGTTCAGCCAGATGTCTGCCTCTACTGGTGTTGAGAAGGTAACTGAGTTGCCTAATGTGAACACACCCAGTTTGGTTTTTGAGTTGGAGAACCATAAGGAGGTCAGCCTGGCTGCTAGTGACTCCAGTGCATGGGATTACTGTGATAGTGAACAAGATATAGGAGAGACCCAGATAGAAACCGAGAGTTCTCCCTTAGAGATGGTTATAGGGGATGTGAAGGAAACATCTCCACACATTGCTGCCAAGGGTCTGCTGCTAAACGGAGCAGGTGAAAATTGTGCACAGGGGAATGTGTCCCCTGATATTGGTGAGGTCCTGATCGCAGAGCAGACATGGCTTGTGGCACCTGTAGTGCAATATAAGCCCCCTCAAGTGGTTACCACAAGTCAAATACCTGTGACAGGCGGTAAAGCTCACATGAGTGCCAGGGTCCCCTGTAGTCATGCAAGGATATTGCATGAAAAAAACGGAAACAGGCCATGAATGTGGTCTTCCCGCTGCTGTAATTCAGGTGTATGAAGGGATGAGCGAGTCCTCAGACCTTAGAAACTCACCTGCTAAGGAGGCTGAGGTCATCGGCATGGCTTTCCTGGAGGTAGCCATTGTCTGTAATAACCCTGTGATCACTGACCTACAGGGTAAGGATGGCACAAAGGTGCATTGTGCCACAGTCGGTCCTACTGCAGTGGAGGTTACCATCACTGAGGTGGTCAAGGGGGTAGACCAGATCTCCTCTGGTAGGAACCAGGAAACAGTTAGTAGCCAAGAGGCGAAGCTTCAGGGTCCAGAAAGATTAGAGAATATCGCTGACCCTAAGAGTCAGGAGAAGGTCAGGGAGGACCATAGGTCTTGGGAGGATGATAAGTTTGGGTCTCATGGTATTCCTGCAGACAAAGAGGCAGCAGGTTGGGGATCAGGTGCGCCCTTAGGGGCCATAGGGGATAGCAACCCTGAGAGGTATACTGTTGTTACAGCTTCTGGTAACACCAGTGTGATTGCTGGGTCCCTCCAGAGGTCCTTTATTTATATGAGACCCAAAATAGTGGATACCCTTCTCAGTGGGCACAAGGCCAAGGTAGTCTGTGTGTGGGAGAAGGCTACAAGGCATGATAGTGTTGGAGTTATCAATATTCCTGTGACTGTCAGCATACGGGCTGAAGGTGGTGACATCCTTGCAGCATAGCGTACATACATTGTGCCACCTGTAGTAAGTGGCAGTAAACTGTCTGTTGCCAATTATGAGGTGAGCGCATGTTATGAGCCCACGGCTGAGCTGTTTTTGGACAATTTAGCAGGCCCCTTATATATTTAGGCAGGTACATAAGTCTCCTCATAGTAATAACAAATAAAATTACCTTTTCTGTTGCAAGCACATCATCTTTTTGCCTGTACTTGCTGGGCTGTGTGGTCTGGGTGTGCGGAGGGGGCATCCCGCTTTAGGGGTGGGATGACATCATGGGATGCTCTTCCAGCAGCTCCTAGGCCACACAGCCCAGACAGAGGGACGGCTGTGCGGCCGAGGAGAGGCAGCGGCACAATAAAGTCAATAAGGGTGAGTTCACTTGGCGTCTTTGTGGGCCGTATTTCGGTGCATAATTGTGATTCAATACGCCCGAAGTTCGGCCCGCAATTACGGCAATATCATAGCACTCATTGAGTGCTATAAAAAGCCGGGGTTTTCCCCGATGTGTAGTGCACGCTGTGAGAAAGAAATGAATGAGGCTGCAAGATGGGAGCTGGCACATGACACATTAAGTGTTCTTCTAAAACATCAACCATATAGCAGCATGCACAGTATGCACCACTATACGACTGCAAAAGCTCCCCCTTGTAGTCATGCAGTAACTAGATAATACAAGGAACAAGTACCTCACCATATATATCACCATTATACTGCTACCAAACAAATCCCACTATACCAAGACCAATATTACCAATAACACTACTACATAGGGACCCGATTATACCGAACATAACCACAAAACCACTGAATAATACCCCTATACTAATGCTGAATAAAGATCAGTATACAAAGACCAATATTACCTCCATACAGTGACCATGTAATGATAGGTACCAGTGTAAACAGGCTCTGCAGACTGTATATTACCGCCATATAATGACCATATAGTGGTAGCTCCCTAAAATTAATTCAGATTCCCAAAGTAACAAAGACCTCAACCCCCCCTTCCTCCCTCTCCACAGTATAACACAGACACAGCTGCAGCTACTGCAGTATAATGCTTACCCTCCAGCTCACCCAATGTTGTACAGATCCTCGCCAAGGCACAACCCCCCAAAAAAATTATACAGACCACCAGGTGCTGCCCCCCCTCCCCAATATAATATAGATTAATAATATAGCCTCCCATTTTAATGCACCCTCTCCAGACCCAGCCCCTTCAATATAAAACGGATACCAAGACAGTCCCCATCAACAGATTTCAGCTCCCCAGACACAGTTGGGCTCTGCTCTGCTAAGGGCCCCCGTGCAGATGAAGCATTTTCACAGAAAGTTATATACCAAATAGAAAGTACAGCTCAGGAAGAGAGAGGGGCAGTGCAGAGCTAAAACAAGCCTAGCACTGACTGGCTGAGGCTCAGTCAATCAGTGTTCGGCTTAACTTCAGCACTGCTTCCCGGATTACAGCGAAGCCCTGGCCAAAGAGAACAACTACAACACCAATTCAACAATAGTGTAGTTTACTGAACTTTTCAGGAAGGTATGGTGAACAAATTCCCCAAACACACGTGTACAAAGTCTTGACCGAGACCCCTGTGCTGCACAGTATGCTGCCAGGAGTGTGTCCTCAGGATGCACGATAAGTTCAAATGCGCACTCGCGGTGCAGCACATTCTCTCAGATGCAGACCGGTTGCATTAATAACAGTGCTATAGGAAGCCCCGTCCAATGTCCTTAGTCAGGAAGCGTACTTGGATAAACATTTATGGCCTGAAACCAAACCTGCACTAACTAGGTTAACTATAGGCCTGCAAACAGTCCAAGGTTCGTTGGCATGCACATGTTCTTTGTCCCGGGTGTACCTTGGATTTGCAGACAGTCACTGCTCAGAATTGCTGATCCCTGCCGATGGAGTCGATCATCCAAAATGGTGGATGCCTCTCTCTGTCTTCTGCAGGACATCCCTTCTGTCATGGGGCTTTCCTCGCCAACTGCATCAATCTAGACAGCTAGACTCCTCTCTCTCTATCTGGGGCAGCTCACAGTTCAGGAACTATCAGAATTAGGAAAGCTGAGTCAATCCTCGCCCAGCATCTGTCCTCTCCTGTTCTCTCTGTGTCTTTTCCTGCTTCTGCTCAAAATGGCTGCTGCCTCGTGTCAGTTATCACAAGTCTCTAATTTGCATACACCAGAAACCGTAAACAGTGGCATCTTGTGGCCAAACAGCAGATTGCAACAGAATACATACAATTTTAAATCACACATATGATTTTACTGAGTAAACACAATGCGGCTGTTCCACAATCCCACAGTAACAGCAGAGGTGTGCCTGATGCCTATATGCAGGGCAGTCTGGTCTGATGCCTATATGCAGGGCAGTCTGGTCTGATGCCTATATGCAGGGAAGTCTGGTCTGATGCCTATAGGCAGGGAAGTCTGGTCTGATGCCTATAGGCAGGGAAGTCTGGTCTGATGCCTATAGGCAGGGAAGTCTGGTCTGAGGTCTATATGCAGGGAAGTCTGGTCTGAGGTCTATATGCAGGGAAGTCTGGTCTGAGGTCTATATGCAGGGAAGTCTGGTCTGAGGTCTATATGCAGGGAAGTCTGGTCTGAGGTCTATATACAGGGAAGTCTGGTCTGAGGTCTATATGCAGGGAAGTCTTGTCTGAGGTCTATATGCAGGGAAGTCTGGTCTGAGGTCTATATGCAGGGAAGTCTGGTCTGAGGTCTATATGCAGGGAAGTCTGGTCTGAGGTCTATATGCAGGGAAGTCTGGTCTGAGGTCTATATGCAGGGAAGTCTGGTCTGAGGTCTATATACAGGGAAGTCTGGTCTGAGGTCTATATGCAGGGAAGTCTTGTCTCAGGTCTATATGCAGGGAAGTCTTGTCTCAGGTCTATATGCAGGGAAGTCTGGTCTGAGGTCTATATGCAGGGAAGTCTGGTCTGAGGTCTATATGCAGGGAAGTCTGGTCTGAGGTCTAAATTCAGGGAAGTCTGGTCTGGTCTTTTTAACGCGATTCGTGCCGAAGTAATTTGGATCGAATTTATTTTTGTCGGAAAATTCGGCGAAGTGACCGAATCGAATTTTTGAGAAATTCGCCCATCTCTAATTATTACATACAGTATCTTTGATAATAATTGGATAATATTGGTCTTGATATACTGGTTTGTGCAGTAACAGTAATGGTATTAATAATTGCTGCTTGTATAGCAGTATCATGTGGTAACTGTATGACCATTATTTAAAAGGCATCACCCATAGAACATTGTCTTTATTACTATTTGTATGGATTCTTGTATATACCATATATTATTTTATATAAATACATCCTAATAGATGTTTGTAACGGCACTGATGTGTTGGCATAATCGTATTTTTTTCCCATTCCAACTAGTTGGGGAGTGCATAGACAGCATGCCTCAGGTTAGGGACAGGGATTTGAATTTGTTTCTTTCTTTTTGGGTGGTGCCATTAGCCTTACTTGCTTAGGGCACCAGAATGGCTTGTCCACTCCCTGAATCCTTGGGCGGTATATTTGGCATTGTCTTTTCTGGAGTCTAAATAAATGGCTGGGTTGGTCTGAGGTCTATATAAAAGGGGATGTTATAGAATCGATATATCTATTTTAAGGTCTGGTGTGTGACAAGAACTCAGCCCTATATTTTCTAATTTTAACACGATCTGTATGCCCGGTAACACATGATTAGTATTATTTGTTAAGCCTCATATTTATGGGAGTATACCAAATCAAGAGTGATTTCCTGGACTTCATGCAGAGCAAAGTCCAGTAAAGTCCGCTGCCACTAGGAAGACTTACATCCCTAATATCCAAAAATTTGGGACACTGTGTAAAATATAAAGACAACAAGAATGCAATGATTTAGAAATCTCTTATAACTATATATTATTCCCAACAGCACAATAGAGAAGCAGTTGAAAGGTGGATATTTCTCCATTTAATTTCAAAAACCTCAACTCATGTAGAAAGTGCTGTCAGCAACACATCTCAAAAATGTAGGGACAGGGCCATGTCTACCATTGTGTAGCAATGTGAGACGATCAATTGCTGGAAATTTGGGGGAAGAATTTTGTTACATTCTTGTCTGATGTAGGGTTCTAGCTGCTCCACAATCCTGGATTTTTGCTGGATTTTCTTTGTCTATGGCAGGGTGTAATAGAAGTACAGCATAGCAGGACTGAAGGTCTTCATTAGGCCCCTGGCTGCCATGGAAAGCAAACAACAGCACATGATTGTATCTTGGGGGGACCAATCAGATAATGGGAGGCAATGATTTAGATTTCGTGGTTGTATTAATGGTGGCATATAAAGGGTTAAATGGGAGAGACTGAAGTTATCTTTGGGTCTATTTAACAGTCTGCCCCCATTAGATATGAAGTGGACTTGGTGGGTAAACTTGTTACATACACCCTTAACAAAACAATGATATTCAGTTACGTCATTTTGAGTTAAAGTGTTAAATTGTACAAATAATATAAAATCAACTGTATTCAACTGTATTCTGTACAAGCAAAAACTATTCTACTTTTAAAAACAGAAATAACTTTTAAATTAATTCCCTTATGCATTAGTCTGTGGAGAACCTTTGGCATTAGTAGAAGTGAGGTGTTCCCAAAGAACTTGACATTTCTTCCATATAAAACAGGGCTGATTATCAGTCACCTACACGTTATCACAGTGAGTAGCTTGTGTTTATTTTATTATTAACAAACTTTATTCTGCTCAATTAATTGTTATAAATACCTAAACATTCTTCAGCTATTTTTTTTTTTATATTTTATTCACATCAGTCAGCAAATTCAAACTATATTCTAGTAAATAATTTTGGGTCAAATAATATACAGTTGAAACCAATAGTTTACATGCACTATATAAAAAGACACATATGTATGTTTTTCTCAGTATCTGACATGAAATCAGAGTAAACCTTACTAGGATTATCAAAATTATTTATATTTGCCAATAATAATAACAACAATTGTTTGTACAGATGAATGAGACACCTTCAGGTATCTGGGAATTACACCCAAGGATGATCCAGACTTGTGCAAGTCCACAACTCTGTCCCTGATATCTTGGCTAATTTCTTCAGACTTTCCCCTGATGTTACACACAGAAGCAGTGTGTTTCTGGTGTGCTTAAAAAGATACATCCACGGGTGTATCTCTAATTAACTCAAATGTTGCCAATAAACCTATCTGAAGCTTCTAAAGGCATGACATCATCATATGGTCTGCTCCAAATTATTTACAGGCCTAGTAATCGACATGTATGTAAACTTTTGACTTTGCAGAAAATAATAAAAATGCCTTAAAAATCTTCTATCTCTCATTTTCTGGCAGTTGGCAAATATAAATAATTTTGTTAATCCTAATTAACCTAAATCGGGTAAGGTTTATTCTGATTTCATGTCAGATATTGAGAAAAACATGCATGTGTGTCTTTTTATATAGTGTGTATAAACTTCTGGTTTCAACCGTACATACATTAATCACATATTACTGTATATTACATTATATTATATATGTAGACTACTTATTAAGTCTACATATATAGGTCTGTAGTTTACATTTTTAATATCATAAAATCGCAAAATGTGTACCCTACAAAGCATAATACAAAGACCTTGCACTCAAAATTCAAAGCAGAAGTTATATACACATAGTTGGGCTGTGATTTTTACATGCAAACTATTGTATTGTGATTCAATATTTTTGGTTTTGCTAGTGCTGCAATTCACCAAACTAGGACTGCAAGTTATGTCTTTATAGAAAACATTTTACATGAATCAAATGCAGATTTTGTTATAAAAAACACAAAAAAGAGCACATAAAGTATTGCAAACAATTCAGAATCAGGCCTTTTCTAGACTACAGCTGAAATACAGGAAAATATCTATTAGCAAAATATCAATCTTTAATTTACTGCTATTGAAATCTGTACATGTGAAAAGGGAAAACTAAATTATACATTGCGGAAATAGTTACACAAGAACATGGGCATAAATGCTTTTTAAAATGTTTTAAAATCTTGTTTTAGACCTTTATATTAGTTTCTGAAAGGTTTTTTGAATGGTTTGCACAGAAAAAGTTGCATTCTCAAATTATTTTTCTCTTCTCTTTCCCCTCATGTCTGTTTAAATTTTTGGTTAACCTTTAAAAATAGAATGGTCTGGTTAACATGTGAATTAACTGTTACGGCTTTAAGCCTGCTTCAGAGATTTAATTTTATATAGCTGTGTAGTCTTTATTGAAATCAGTCCAAAATTATATTGTATTACAGGTTTTGACATGATAATTAATAATGATCTAAAACTCATGCTCATATCTGGTACTTAGGTAGAGGTATTGCCTGTTGCAAAGGTCACTGTACCATTGTACTGGAACTATGTTTGATATGATTGTATGGGTACTATGCTATAAGGGCTTCTTCGCACTTATAATTCTGCAAAGCATAATTTTTTGGCTTCACACAGTTTTCATAGCAATGTGTATTTGTGCATTGGCACATATCAATTTTATGTGTTTTTGTCTCTGGTGCATTTTCCCCATCACAAATGATTTGATCAGACACATGATTTAAAATATGGAAAAAAACAAACAATGCATTAAAAAAGCACACATGCACACTTGTCTTTTTCAGGTGCAGAATAAAAAATAAATAAAGGGCTACACAGAGAAAAGCTTTAGAAACTACCTGAAAACAACTACCTGAAAACTACTACTAAGGAAAATTAAAAAAAACATACAACGCATCCAAAGTGAAAACAAAATACAAAGAAAAGAGCACTATAGTGTTCTTTATATTTTCCTATTATCTTCCAGATAAAATCTGGTCACTGCAGCTTGGGCCTCCAGAAAAGTTTGAAAAATCTTATGAACTTTAAGCAGGGTTTTTGCAACAGTTTTTTTTTTTTTTTTTGCAAAACTGCAACGTGTGAAACTGCCCTTACTTTGTATTAACTAAGGTTGGTAATATGTCTGATATTGTATAGAGGCTTTTGATAGCATTATCCAAATAAAGATAAAATGCAGGCCTGGTTTTGATGATATATCTGGCAACATGCTGGAGATTTAAAAATCTGCACTACAGTTACATTGCCATGAAACTTACAAAAAATCTGCAGCATGTCAACAAAATGTGTGTCCATTAAGGAATACATCTGTATTCTATAGGTTAATACGCATCCGCCAATACCAAACATGTACGGTTTCCGTTATGTTTTGGTACCGTAAAATAATTCCAAACATTTTCTATTTTTTACATTTGAGCTGCGGTGCCATTTTGTGCGACCAATAACTTTTTTGTACTAACACCTACGGACATCAGTGAGGGTGCATTTTTTGCAGGCCGAAGAGTACTTTTTATTGCTAGCAGTTTGGAATGCATGCGACTTTTTTGATCACTTTTATTCCAATTTTTCTGTGACGTGAAATGACCAAAAAACGCAATTTTGACATTTGGAACTTTTCTTCTTCTACGGCGTTAAGCGCATGGGATAAATGATGTATGTGTAACTTTTGTTATTATTTCATTGTTTTTATGGGGAAAAGAGGGGTGATTTGAACTTTCAATCTTTTTTTGTACTTTAAAACTTTATTTATTTTTTTACTTTAACATTGAGTCCCCCTAGGGTGCTTCACCACTAGGGGGCGCAATTGTTAATACATCCTAATGCATAGCATAGACAATGCATTAGGCTGTACCAAGATGGTGGTTTCCCCACTTCCTGCTTGGGGCCAGAAGTGGGGCAAATGAGAACATGGCAGCGATGGAGGCCTTTACAAGGCTTCCCGCTGCCATGCCCAGGCATCAGATTCCAGCAGTCACGCTGCGGGGACTCCAATCGGCGTGAAGAACAGTGTGCGGCACCGTTTTTCATTCATTTAGACGCCGCAGCCATCTTAGCTGCGATCAGCCGCTAACACCCGGTGGCTGTGTGGCAGGGTCACGGAGCGATTCCGCCGCAAAACCCCTTAGCGACCCTGGGACGTACTCATACGTCCAGAGGGGTTAAGGTGTTAAAGAAAGAAAAACCCACAATGATCACTAAAATAAATTGAGACTATCAAAAGTGAAAATAAATTAAAATTTACTGAAAATCAACTAATGAAAATCAGACATTGCTTTTAAATTGCGGTTCATCTATAAAATTTTAAAATACAAACTAATGAAACTGGCCTGGGCAAAGATGATTGTACTCGTTACTTAGTATTTTGTTACACACTCTTTTTAAGCAATCACTGCAAGCAAAAAATATCCATAACTCTCAATGAGAATTCTGCACCTGTCTGCAGGTATTTTGGCCAACCTCTCATGAGCAAACTGTTCCAGCTGTCTTGGGTGCCTTCTCCAGGATGCGTGTTTTAACTCCTGCCATAGTTCTTTAGTAGGATTTAGATCATGGCTCATAGAAGACACTTCAAAATAGTCCAATGCTTTGCTCTTACTCATTCTTGAATGTTTTAAGATGTGTTTTGTGTGATTATTTTGTTGGAGGACCCATGACCTATGACTAAGACCAAGCTTTCTGACACTTGGCAGCACATTTCATTCCAGAATACCTTGATAGTCTTGAGATTTCATTTTACCCTGAACAGATTCAAGACACCCTGTGCTAGATGCAACAAAATAGCCCTAAAACATAACCAAGCCTCCTCCATGCTTCAATGTAGGTACAATGTTCTTTTCTTTGTAGGCTTAATTTTTTCCTATGTGACTATAGAGCTGATGCAACTTGCCAAAAAGCTCCAGTTTTGTCTGAACTAAAGAACATTCTTCCAGAAAATTTGTGGCTTGTCAATATTTATTTTGTCAAATTCCAGTTTCGCTTTTTTATGATTCTCTTTCAACAGTGGTTTCCTCCTCACTCATCTTCTATAAAGTCTACTTTGGAAAAGAAAGCAATGGATGGTGCGATGTTTACACTGATATACCTTGACCTTGGAGTTCACCTTTTATCTCTTTAGAAGTTGTTCTGGGCTCCTTGGTTACCATTTGGATTATACATCTCTTCAATTTGTCATACATTTTTCCTCTTGTGGCCATGTCCAGGGAGGTTAGGTTACAGTCCCACAGACCTTAATCTTCTACATAATATGTTCAACTGTAGTAACAGGGATATCAGGCTGGTTTCATAGCAGATCCTTTTAGTCACCGTGAGAAGAGGGTATGAGCCATGATAGGGAACAGAGTCAAAGGAGCCTCCCGGTTCTTCACCAGCACCCGCCGCAAGGCCAGTTGGGCTTTGCTTTGGGGGACTCCCAGGTCGCTACCCCTAACATGACCACTCATGGTGATGTCTGAGGTACAGTGTGGTATAAAGGGGTCAGGCAAAGGTGTAGTCAAGTCTGGGAAATAAGGTCAGGGCAGGCAGCAGGCAAACAAAGTCAAAGTCCAAGCAATGGGTCAGATCACAGAGGAACACTAGATAACCAAAGTACTCTCTCATTAAAGTACACCAACAGCTGTAAAGGAGATAGCGAAGGTGATTATTCAGTCAGCAGTGCCGTGGCCCTTTAAACCCAAAAAGCTAGCGTTCTCACGCCTCTTAGGAGTGAATGTAAGTGTGGTGGTCAGAAGCCGCAGGACAGAGCAAGGCAGGAGCAGGGAAGGATAACTCTCAGTGGCCTTGGGGCCGACATGAGCCCAACCCCGGTAGAGAGCCGGAACCGCGGAGTGCACTCAACAGTACCCTCCCTTAAGCCTTCCCCTCTTTTGAGATTGCTGGAACCTCCGAACAAGATCAGGAGTGTTAAGGTTTCCGTCGGTCTCCCAAGACTTCTTTTCAGGCCTGAACCCCTTCCAGTCAAGAACCGCTTCCCCCTGATAACTTTCTCCGCTAAGATTTCCTGTACCTTGTAGATGTCTCCAGTAAAACTTCAGTAGGAGGAGTCGCAGTCTTTTTAAAGAAGCAGTTGAAGAGCTTCAGAAGGAGTTTGAGATCCACATAGTTGGAGGCAAGTGGAGTTTGTAAGTCATAGGATTGATACACTCCAGAACTTTAAAGGTCCCAGGAAGCATGGGCCCAGCTTGAGGCTGAGAAGTTTGAGGCGACATGCTTAGCCGACAGCCACACTTTATCCTCTAAATGGGAGACTGGAGGAGACCTACGTTATTTATCAGCTTGACACTTGCAGAAGAGATTTTCGGACATCCTGTCAATTAGTGGAGACAGCTTGTACTTGAGTATTCACGGCTGGAACATCAGAGGGGGTAGGTAGGAGAAGGGGCCTGTAAATAACAAAAGAAGGGAAAGTTCCTGTAGAATCGGAATCAAGATGATTATATGAAAATTCAGCCCAAGAGAGTGAGTCCGCCAAATTAATTTGACGAGACTAAACAAATTACATAGATAATTTCCAAGGATTTGACTCACACCACCTGAGGGCACCTATGTCTTCAGAAGGTTGAGATATAGGTGCCCCCAGTAGGTATGGATATAGGTACCCCCTCAGTAGAAAGCTATGTAAGTGCACACTTCATCAGGTATAACAGAAAACCAAAACGATATACAGTTAGAGATGGGCGAATTGATTCTAACAAAGTGGAATTTGATTAGAATTTCAGGAAAACTTTGATTGTGAACGAAGTCGAAGTTTGGGGTACTTCGCGTGAACGAAGTGTGCTTTTAATTGATAAAATGGCTACGAGCACATGGCGTTACATGGGGCAAAGACGTCTGGGAGGAAGAAGGGCGTAGCCTACATGACATGTGCAGAGATGAAGCCAATCAGAGACCGGCGGGATTCTGTGACATCACCGCACTATATAAGTCCGGCCGCGATGCTGGGAGCTCATACCGCTCTCACTGTACTGAGTAGGGAAGGTTCTTCCGCGGCTGCTTATGATATCTCATACTAAAAACCTCACTTTTATACAGCGATTTTTGGGGGTCGTCACAGCTTGTCTCAGAGACTGCTTCTCTTATGTTCTAATTCTGATTTTGTGGGGTATTGGAACTGAAGTCCAGTGTGCGTCCAATGCAGCTGCATATACATTTTAATGCTATCTGCTCAGTTCTTCAGCACATTGAATATCCAAGGGTTATCTAAGCCTGTTCCTGTTTATATTCATTTAAAGAAACAGCGTTTTTACAATCCAAATACCACTTAATTTTTGGCACCTCATTTCTTTTGCGCAATTTAGATCCAGGGGTTAATTAAGCGTTGTTTTGCTGTTGTGGTCACTAAAAGAAATGTTCTTTATCACCGCCAAAGAAGCAATTTTGCTTGTAGCATAATTCATATCCGAAGGTTAATTAAGCCTGTTTGTGCTTTTATATTCAATAAAATACACAGGGCGACATGTATGAACGGGCTTTTCGCCTGTGTTTTGGCGTAACCTGTGCCTCCCCAGCCTGAATCTGCTGTCGGACGCAGGGATACAGTGTTAGGCGCAGCGTTCGCCACTTTCAGCTGCACCCCGCAGGAAGGGGCGGGCAATGGGCACGGTGTGGGCGTGGTGTAGGCGTTCCGGGGCGGGACGCGGCAAGCTCGAAAACTACAAGGCATGTACGATCACGAGTCGGCAAAGTGCGGCGCATTACAGCGCTCGGCAGGTCCGACAGGCATCATCAAGAATTAGGATCTTGGAAATTGCCAGGAAATACAGTAATTCAAATTCTGATAGCGCTTCTCAATGGTCGGCATAAACCGGCCAATCAGAATATGAGCGACAGTGAACCATTAAAACCTAGAGAGACGTATTGACTAGTGTTGAGCGATTTTTATCGACAAAGTTGAAATCGGCAAGGTTGTTATGGTGATCGAAATTTCCAGATCATGCGATAATTAAGGTTAAAATCTGAGCATCATTTATTAAGATCGCGCCTTTTTCGGCGCTTCCTGTAATTTTGGTGGCCAGCAAATCAGATTACAGAATAGAGCAGGGTGAGATGTTTGTGCGACGTCATGACTGGGATGTGTATGGTTACGACTGGCTGGAAAAATCACATGATCTCGTTTTACATAGAACAGCGTTTCCTGTTTCAGCCACAGTGTCTCTCAGCGTCTCATAGGGATAGGACCTGCGCCTGCCTGTGGCCAAACAGCTCAGCAAAATTAGTCTATTTCTGCACAGAGAAAACCTTTCTACTATTAGCTGTGATCCTTCCAATTTAGTTATATTAGAGATTTGAAGATTTTATGTAGTTAGCTAGAGAATTTTAAAGCAGCATCTACCGCTGTAAATTCACGGCGGGGGTTTAGCAGGGGGGGGGGCCCGCGGGTGAAACACAGACAAGCTCTATCTATAAAGAACACTGGAAAAAGTTCACCAAGCTTAGTGTAGACATTGTAGTGGAATATCTTTATTATTAACAGTTTGCTATTGAAATATTTCCTGGATTTTGGGGCACCCTGAACTTATATTGGATACACATCATTTCTATTTAACTGCAGGTCTCTTTGTTAGGTGCAAAACTCCACTTTTATTATCAGTATACATTTCAGATATGTGTTCATTTTAATTTTACCCATTACCCCTGTGACTGTTGATATATCCCCTTGCAGTTAAATTACAATCCAGCAATTTGTAGTCAGCACAGGTTGTTTGTTGCCAAAATACCGTGTATCATACGAAAACATAACAGTTACGTGTTTTTTGACTTTTGCGCACCCAGCATTTTTTCATTAACGCAGCATCCACGAAAAATTTTAAAACAGCAATTCTATAGTACCCCACAGGTGAATTGAAAGGTGCAAAAATACCGTGTATTATACGAAAACATAACAGATACGTGTTTTTTTGACTTTTGCGCACCCAGCTTTGTTCATTGACGCAGCTTCCACGTAAATCTTAAAACAGCAATTCTATAGTCACCACAGGTGAATTGAATGGACAAAAAATACAGTGTATTATACGAAAAAATAACAGATACAGACATAACAGACCCCTTTTTCCGGCACTTTTTAATCTGGGGGTCAGACAGGTTTAATGGTCATACTGCGGTTCAGGATAGGTATAGTCAATGTCACAGTGAAACTAAAAATTGGTGGTTGAAAGACTCCTTTTTCCGGGCACTTATTAAATGTGGGGGTCATGCAGGTTTGGGGCTCATGCTGTGGCCCAGGACAGGGATAGTCAATGTCCAGTGAAACTAAAATAGTGGTTGAAAGACTCCTTTTTGCGGCACTTTTTAAATCTGGGGGTCATGCAGGTTTGGGGCTCATGCTGCGTTCCAGGACAGGGATATTCAATGTCCAGTTCAAGTAACATGATGGTTCAAATCATACTGCCTTCTGGCACTTTTTAATTTGTGGGTGATGCAGGTTTAAGGGTCAGGGCTGTGGTACAAGACAGGGGTAGTGAATGGTCTGTGACTTTTTTTCTGTGACTTTTATACCTAAGTGTGTTGCCTAAGATGTAGCACGTATCCATTTGACTTTTGTGGATGTTAATTTCAGCTTTTCCAGCCTTGTTTGGGTGTAATAATGAAGGTGTTGTTGCTCTCCCATAGACTTTAATGGTAATTGCTCATAATCGATGCTCACTATCGAAAAACCTTATCAATAGCGGCCGACTATCGACTATCGCTCGATCTCGATAGCCAACGCAATCGCTCAACACTAGTATTGACCAATCAAATTGGAGTATGAATAAAAAAAATCATTTTTATTAAGTGTAAAACATTATCAGATAAAGAGTTGAAACCTTCTCTAAAAATAAATCAGTTAAACCCCTAACAACGCGTTTGTCGCCGAAGACGGCGCTACATAAGGGAAATTTCAAAATAGAGAATTGCCCGGGGAAATACAGTAATTCAAATTGTTTAAGCTCTTCTCAAATTTGGGCAGCTAAACCAGCCAATCAGAATAGGAGCGACAGTGGCCCATTCTAACCTAAAGGAGGAGTATTGACCAATCAGAATAGGGGCGACAGGACCCATTATAACCTATGGAGAAATATTGACCAATCTATTCAAAGGGGGGCAATTTTAAAATACAGTCAAAATGCAGAAAAGAGCTGATTGGTTGAGCTAGCGGAGGCTTGGCTATCCCGGCCAATCAGAGAGCGAGCTACTTCTCATAGAGTTCTATGGGAAAGAGAATACAGAGCGAGCTCTGTTTGTGATTGGCTAAGTTAAAAGAGGCGCAGTTATTTGGACCATGGGAGAGCGAGCGACACTCTTATGGGTTTTCTAATGCAATCTGTAATAAAACGTAAGGCCGAAATCAAATGATAAGACTACAGAAGTTGTACCGATGTGTATATAAAATGATCAATAATATGGGGGTAACGAAAAAAAACTTTAACTTAGCCAATCACAAACAGAGCTCGCTCTGTATTTCTTTTCCCATAGAACTCTATGAGAAAGTAGCTCGCGCTCTGATTGGCTGGGTTAGCCAAGCCCCCGTTAGCTCAACCAATCAGCTCTTTTCTGCCTTTTGACTGTATTTTGAACTGTCCCGCCTTTGAATATGATTGGTCAATATTTCTCCATAGGTTAAAATGGGTCTCTGTCTCTCCTATTCTGATTGGTCAATACTCCTCCATAGTTTAGAATGGGCCACTGTCGCTCCTATTCTGATTGGCTGGTTTATGCCGACCAATGAGAAGAGCTTAAACAATTTGAATTACTGTCTTTCCCAGCAATTCTCTATATTGCAATTCCTTATGTAGCGCCGGTCTCAGCGACAAACGCGTTGTTAGTGATTTTATTAATGTATGTTTATAGAAGGTTTCAGCTCTTTTTCAGAGAATATTTTACACTTAATAAAAATGATTTTTTTTAATCATACTTCATGCCGCACGGCGCTGAGCGCCGAGATTGCATTGCACTGATCTCCATAGACTACAATGGGACAAGTAGCTCGCCGTCTGGCTGGGATAGCCAAGTCCCCGCTAGCTTAAGCAATCAGCTCTTTTCGGCCTTTTTACTGTATTTTGAACTGTCCCGCCTTTGAATTTGATTGGTCAATACTCCTCCATAGTTTATAATGGGCCACTGTCGCTCCTATTCTGATTGGCTGGTTTATGCCAACCAATGAGAATAGCTTACAGAATTTGAATTACTGTATTTCCTGGCAATTTTCAATATCCAAATTCCCGATATCGCGCCGTTCTTGATTTTTGGAAAATGAATTTTATTTATGTATTTTTTTTGTAGGTTTGAGCTCTTTTTCTGATAATGTTTGACGCCTTTTTTTGATTCATACTCCGCACGGACATCTTTAATGATTTCTCGCTGTTTTCCAGCCTGTCTCGAATCGAAATACATGTTCGACGCAGTCCCTTCTGCGCCCACACACTGGCAAGGCGCGGTGAACTTTTCCCCGCATGTATGAGCGCACCTCCTCGGACGGCGAATATTATGCGCAGCGCCGCACTGCGCCCAAGTCCCCGAACTGCGCCGCACACACTGGCGAGGCGCGGCAGACTTTACATGCTATGTATGAGCGCACTACCTCGGGTGGCAAATCATAGGCGAAGCGCCGCACTGCGCCTAAGTCCCGCACTGCGCCCCACACACTGGCGAGGCGGACTTTACATGCTATGTATGAGCGCGCCCCAGTGCCGACATAAATCAGGCGCAAATTTCGCCGGAAAACTCGCGAAAAGTTGCGCCCTGACGTGGCGAGCTTCATAAATGTCGCCCACAGTGTTTTTAAACGGCACATACAAGTAAATTTTTCCTGGCCATTTGTGGAGTGCAATTTATATCCAAGGGTTACCCAAGCTTTTTACTGGGTTCATTTGGAGTCAAATACAGGGTGTGTATTTATCATATACAGATATCTTCATCAAACAGTGTCTGTACATTTTAGAACAAACAGTATGTCAGACAGATAGTGGCAGTGGCAGTGACAGAAACAATCCTGGAGCAGGCCCAGGTCACAGCACAGCAAGGGGAAATTGCTGCAGGGGTCACTCGGTGAGGCCACACCTGCCGCTGGCATCTAGCGGCTGTGTGTTGTTCAGCAACCCAATGGTTCTTGATTGGTTGACTAGGTCATCCACTATTTCCCAGATGACGTCTGACAACCCCAGCCAAGAGTCTGTGGGAATGTCAGACACAACTCTTAGTTGGCATGGCCCAGGAGCGTGTCAGCGGCCCTCACCTGTCCTCAACCCGCCTCTGTCCCATCCGGTTCCCTCAGCCAGAGATCTACTATGTGGTCTGGGCTCAGCGCCACTATATAGCGAGGATGAACAATTTGAGGAGGGCAGTCAGCAGCTACTTGGCAGCGAAGAAATGGGGCCAATATCCCCTGCTTCTTGCAGTAGGTGGCAAAGTATAGATGTGGAGAGTGGCATGGGAGGTCATGTTGTGAGGGGTCAGCCTCTGCATACCAAGACTGGTGAGGAGGACAGCAGTGACGATGAAACACAAATAGATGATGATGTAGTCGACCGCACTTGTGTGTCGGGTAAAGCAAGGGCTTCATCATCGTCAGGAGAAGAGGGCGTCAGCTTGCGCGTCAGGCAGCGGCACAGCCAGCAAGTGGATTGTGTGGCCGTGAGTGAGCAGGGTAGCAGCAGTGTGAGGTCGGGAGCCAAGCGGCCACGGGGTAGAAAACTCGCTTCGCAGTTCCAAGAAAGTAGCGGCACAGGGGCTCAGCAAGGCAGCGGTGATAGTAGTCACTCAGTGCGGAGCGTTGGCGGTAAAATCAGATACTCGGCGGTGTGGCAGTTCTTTGCTAAGACACCGGAGAAGCCGACTATGGGTATATGTAGAATCTGTGGGCAGAAAGTGAAGCGTGGCCAGGGAGCTAACGTTGACACCACGGTCAACACATGCAGCGTCACCATCCGGTGGCCTGGGAGAAACGTGGCTCAGATGTGGTGGCCCATCCAGCCGCCGCAGCAACAGCAGCAACAGCGGCCACTACGCATGCCATTGCAGCCAGTCAAGGCTCCAACACCTATGCAGAAGGGAGTTGTTTCTCTGCCATCATCTCTCGGTCCAGATGCACTCTGCCACCCCAGTTAGAAGGTCCACTGGACTACTGGGCAGCCAAACTGGATGTGTGACCGTAACTTCCCGAGTTTGCAGTGGAGAAGCTGTCCTGCCCGGCCAGTAGTATGGCATCAGAGCGGGTGTTCAGTGTGGCGGGGGCCATCATTACCCCAATGAGAACCCGCTTATCCACAGGAAATGTAGAACGACTGACCTTTGTCAAGATGAATCAGGCGTGGATCGGCCAGGATTTCCACACACCAATGCCTTAGGCGTCAGACTACATCAGCCATGACGCCTCACCCAAACTGTGAGAAATGAGTCTGGTTCAACTACCTGCCTCAGCCATATTTTGATGCCGCAACCACCTGATGCCCCACATCTGTTGCCAGTTTCTCCATCTGCCTACCACCATCTTTACCAGGGACTGGTATTGCCACCCACCTCCACACTCATTGTGCCACTCTATGACCTCATACTGCTGTTTCGGTTGCTGGTGCCGTGACATCCACATTGTGTCATTGTGCCACTCTCTGACCTCATGCTGTTGCTGCCGTCACCTCCACTCTCTGTCATTATGCCACTTTGTGGCCTACTCCTGTTTTTGCCACCTCCAGAATGTCATTGTGCCACTGTCTGACCTCATGCTGCTGCTGCCGTGACCTCCACTTTCTGTCATTGTGCCACTCTGTGGCCTACTACTGATTTGCCACTTCCAGAATGTCATTGTGCCACTGCCTGACCTCATGCTGCTGCTGTGGCTGCTGCCGTGACCTCCATACTGTGTTCATTGTGCCCCTCTGATCTCATGCTGCTGCTGCCGTGACCTCCACTCTCTGTCATTGTGCCACTCTGTGGCCTACTACTGTTTTGCCACCTCCAATTTTCATTGTGCCACTGCCTGACCTCATGCTGCTGCTTGTGCTGCCGTGACCTCCACACTCTGTCATTATGCCACTGTCTGACCTCATGCTGCTGCTGTGGCTGCTGCCGTGCCCTCCACACTGTGTCTTTGTGCCACTCTCTGACCTCATGCTGCTGGCTGCCGTGACCTCCACTCTCTGTCATTGTGCCACTCTGTGGCCTACTACTGTTTTGCCACCTCCAGAATGTCATTGTGCCACTGTCTGCCTCTGCTAGTGCTGTGGCTACTGCCGTGACCTCCACGCTCTGTCATGGTGCCACTCTCTGACCTCATGCTGCTGCTGCCCTGACCTCCATTCTCTGTCATTGTGCCACTCTGTGGCCTACTCCTGTTTTTGCCACCTCCGGAATTTCATTGTGCCACTCTCTGACCTCATGCTGCTATGGCTGCTGCCGTGACCTCCACACTCTGTCACTGATGTTGCCACCTGAGCCCTCAGCTTGTTTTTTTCCAGCTGTCGCTGCCATGACTGTATCAGGCTACATTCCCGCTTCAGTTTTTTGTTCAGTTTTGCCCTCTTAAGTGCCCAGGGAATTTTATAGTGAAGCGATTCTAAGAGCGGCGGCAATCATCTGCTTGTCATACTAAAACACAACATTGTATGAAGACCAATCCAAGCTCCCTCTGCATATTTTAGCATGGCACAACATTCTACAGCACCCTGCAGGCTCTGTGCAGCCTGGAAATAGCTGTTTTTTAACGTGATTCGTCCTGAAGCAATTCAGACCGAAATAAATTTTGTCGGGAAATACGGCGAAGTCACCGAATCGAATTTTTGAGAACTTTGCCCATCTCTATCTACAGTATATACAGCTCAGGTGTTTGAAATTGGCAGCATCGTCTCAGTACGGGAATGAGTCCATTGTGGGTCAGTAACAGCTTTAAAAAGCATGTGAAAAACAACTCAAAATAGCTTTTTAAACATACAAAAATAAATAAAATATTATTTTCAGAATATCAGAAATCTAAATAAAAATAAATATTTGCAACATTATAAACATTATTATATCTGGCCTCTGAAACATTTTTATACATTAAGCTTTTTTGAAACTGGCTCCTGAGACATACTAGTTCAGGAACACCTGAAACAGATGGGGTATGAAAGGCCTGATGCGGCTGAAGCTGTGAGTGATGTATGATAATGGAAAAAACAAATAATTGAATGAATACATAAATGAGTGGATTCTACGATCTACGATGGAGAACTTTGTGTTTTTTAATATTAAAACAGACTCATAGGTATTTCTTGTAGAAATACAAGAATCTACGGGTTCGATAAGGCAATGAATGGCCTTGCGGTTTGTATGCTGACCCATGATGCTTGGAGCCGCACAGAAAGGCTGTGGGCAGAAATGTTGTTCCCGCAGCAACAGGTAGAATATAGAGTGCAGCTGCAGCATAGCCCTTCAGTAAGTAGCCAGGTGCCAAGGCAACATCTCTTGACACCAGGGGCGTAACTAGACAAGCCTGGGCCCCATAGCAAACTTTTGGATGGGGCGCCCGCCCTCCCCCCCACCCCCTTGCCCGCCTCCCTGATCATTTACCGGGACTTGCAGTTACGAGATAATACAAGGAGCGATGACCTCACATATCACCATCATACTGCTACCAAACACATCCACTATACAAAGACCAACATTACCAATAACGATACTATACAGGAACCTGATTATACCGCCAGAACAAGACCACAAATTACCACCACATAGTGACTGAATAATACCCCTACACTATTACTGAATAAAGATGCCTAGGTAGGTTAGTCATGCCTAAGTAGTTTTTTTTGTATCATTAGAGCCATAACTTATTTCTCTGCTGTTGGCGCTGTGAGGGCATTTTATATCTGTTATAAATTGATATTTTTCTTTGGTATCCTTATGAGGCACATAAAAGTTTTTTATCACTTTTTTATTCTGTTTTTATAAGGCTGGATGACCAAAATAATGCAGTTATAGCCTGATATTTAATAGATTTTTTTCAGCTACCATATGGATTTAATAACTTGTTCATGTTATAGAGTGGAGAATTACAAATGCAGCAAAACCTGTTGTGCCTTATTTCTGAAAACGGTCCAATAGCAAAACTGTCCTGGTTGCCCATAACAACCAATCAGAGCTCAGCTTTTTTTTCTTTTATTGCTATAGAAAATAAAAGCTGAGCTCTGGGCACCAAGGGCAGTGTATGCTTGACCAGTTTCTGAAATTAGGCCAAAAGTGTATTTTTGGGGGGGCAAACAGTGGTTTTGTGTTTTGCTCTTAAGGCCATGTTCACACGGCTTAAAATAGGATGTATTTTGTCCCATAATTTGCGGCGTACTGCACTGAATACGGGGCGAGATACGTCCCAGTCATTATGGTAATCCACAGTTCTCATAGAAAACTATGGATTACGTCTACTCTCCCCGCTCACACAATACGACGAGCGGGGAGATAAGTGACATGTCAATTATTCACGGCGTATACGCGCCACTAGTAAAGCATGTCTATAGGGCCGGTGGGCTACCGCCCCCCCCCCACGCGAGCTCCCGAGCACACGCCGTTATTGCTGGGCGTATTTACGCCCTGCAATTAAGCCGTGTGAACATTGCCTTAGTGTTATTATTTTTGTTAAAAGTTTTTGGTTTTTTTTTTTGGGCTCGCTATAGGACCAGACTTTGCAATGATTTTATCACTTATATAATACACAGCCGATGGTCACACAGAAGGAGCTACCTTTTATGTTCACACACGTTTTGTGTGGCGTATAGAAGTGCGTATTGTGTGCGCAGCTATATGCTTCAGAGGGATGTGCTGGTCAGTGCATACCTCTGAAGCTCTCACCGACTTCAATTATAACTTTAAAATGAGAACTACAAATTACCGTAATGTTGGTCCATACTTCGGACATATTGAAGCGCAATAACATGCTGAAATATGGACCGGGAATACGGTGTGTGAACATACCCTTATTTTTTCTGTCTAAATGAAGAACGCCACAGTGGAAACCCAATAAATTGTAATAAATAGGGTCAGTCGTCTGCCGTGGGCATCCACTGTAAAAAGGATTCCTCAGGTGCCCATTATTACCTCTGCATCAGAGGTTCTGAACCTGAACTTCAGATGTGAACCAGGGCTAAGTGCTGAAGAAATAGTTACTTTTCTCATAGGCAGCGCCTCTCTGGACACTCAATGCTTCTCTGATCATCACCATTTAGCAGCCAGAGTCTCAGGGGTGAAGAGGGGAGTGGGGCACGTGCACAGAAGCTGACCCCCCCCCTCTCCAGCAAATCCCCCCCTCCCTTCTGGAGCTCATAATACAAAGTTATGCCTGCTCTTCTCCCCCATATTAACCCCTACCCCTGGTACAGTCACTGGGCAGTCTGCAACAGCACAGTATTGCTATCTGCCTGTGGATGTATTCCTCACTCTCCCACCCCTTCTGTGCGTCTTGTACCTGGGACAGAGAGCATAAGAGCAGTACTTTTTTGCAGGCCGGGAATGTAGTGTTCTCTCTCCCTCCCTCCCCGCAGTTCTTCTTTAAGTGGGAGGAGAGGGGCCCGTACTGAGCAGGAGCTGTGACACTGACTGTTAACTGCCTGTGACTGTAGCTCCACTGTCCTCTCTCTTCGGAATCTTAAGTGTTTGTGAGTGAGACTAGCAGCATCTTATCACAGGGCCGGTCGGCAGTGAACATTAGTTACATTCATTGCCGGCAGGACCCAGGGACAGAACCACCAGGCTAGCAGACAAAGTTGCAGGTGCTACAGGCCCCCTTAAGGAGGGGGCCCTATAGCAGCTGCTTGGTCTGCTACCCCTGTAGCTCTGCCCCTGCTTGACACATTATTCGGGAATCACCTGGTTTACCATGGAGTCTCCTGAGGAATCTGAGAAAGCTGGCAAGTATACTTTTTATTCTGTTTTTGTGAGGCTGGGTGGACAAAAAATACAATTCTGGTGTTTGAAAGGCTTCACCATGGCTGGCAGACTATTATGGATGATGGCTATTGATACTGAAAGTCTTGTTACCGATGTAAGTGGTTAGTGATATCTGATTTAACTAGCTGGTGATTCTATCAAACGTTTAGATGTGCATGCACTACAGTCAATTTGCATGCAGAATTGTACATCTGTAAAACAAATAAGAAATTATCATTGAAAATAGTAGTTTTTGAAACTTTTAATAATTTTTTGTCTTGTGTAGCCAGGGCTGCCATCTTAAGTATCAGGGCTCCATGCATCTGAAGCATCTAGGGCCCCACCTCCCCCACTAACCCTGCAGCCCTGCCCCCTCATCCTGCCGGCCCTGTCTCTCACCCCAGAATTATTTTTTCTGGGGTAAACAAGAAAATTGCGCATTTTCAAAAATTATTTTTTCTTTTACATTGTACAGTTTATGTATATTCTGTGGGTCAGTACGTGTACAAATGCCAGCAAATACCGCCACATGATCACCGCATGTCACCACTATAATGTTAATGACCAAACCAGTATACCCAGACCAATATTGTTAAACAACAACAATATACAAAGACTAAATAATACTCAGGCAGAGACAGAGGGTAGACTCATTAATGAGGTGGCGTTATGCTTGGTATCATATGGCCAATGAGGTGGGAGGATCTCTGCCTGTTTCTCGCAAAAGACACTGACAAATTCTTGATAGGAGTCCAGCAGCCCAGGGACCAGAGATTGGAGTGTAGGTGGAGGAGCTGGTTGCACTTGGGGAGGTAGCATGATGCACCGTGAATTACAGCGTTGCCCCAATAGAGGATTCACCCATTTTTCAGGTAAGTACTGGCGCATGCATTCGCAACCAGAGAAGACACAGGAGGAGTGCCGAGGCAGGACATGGAAGAATATAGAATCCAATAGTCTCCTTGTGAAGCGCTCAAACCTGAAAATTTACTGGCTCAGTATGGTACTGGATGGAGCAGGGGTGCCCAACCACCAGGCCACGGACCAGCACCAGGCTGTGGCGCCTGCTCTACCGGTCCGTGGCCCCGGCTACACATGATGTCGACCGCTCGTTGACTGATTCAGTACAGGGGATCGGCATCTACTGTACCCTGCGTGGCCATTGTAATCCATTCGTGCAGAGCTAGCAGCTGCACACAGCATGCAGCTGCTTCGTTAGAGAGAAAGCAGGGATGGTTCATTACTATCCCTGCTTTCCCCATTGCTGTAGATGCAGTGCTCACTGAGCTCCATATCTACAACGATTATCAGCGATGCAGGGAGTGTGATGCAGAAGTGTCGTCACACCCCCTGCGCCGCAGGATCTCGCCGGACTCTGGGTCCTGGAGGGAGCAGCTCTGCAGTGATCAGGGAAGGTAACTTCCTTCTTTTTTTTCCCCCACTACCCTGGCTGCTTACTGGGGGCCTATATTTTTTATTAATACTGGGGGGCCTATATTTATTTATTAATAATACTGGGGGCATATATTTATTATAGATACTGGGAGCCTGTATTTATTTATTACTAATACTGGGGGTCTATATTTATTACTGATACTGGGGGCCTATATTTATTTATTAGTAGTACTGGGGGCATATATTATTAATACTGAGGGCCAATATTTATTTATTACTAATACTGGGGGCCTATATGTATTTATTTTTTTTATTAATACTGTGAGCTTATATTTATTATTAATACTGGGGGCCTTTATTTATTATTAATACAGGGAACATATATTTATTATTAATATTGGGGTCCTATATTTATTTATTATTAGTACAGGGACATATATTTATTATTAATACTGGGGGACTATATTTATTATTAATCCTGGGGGTCTATATTTATTATTAATACTGGGGGACTATATTTATTTATTATTAGTACTGGGAGCATATATTTATTATTAATACTGGGGGACTATATTTATTATTAATCCTGGGGGTCTATATTTATTATTAATACTGGGGGACTATATTTACTTATTATTAATACTGGGAGCATATATTTATTATTAATACTGGGGCCCTATATTTATTATTAATACTGGGGGTCTATACTTATTATTAATCCTGGGGGTCTATATTTATTATTAATACTGGGGGCCTATATATATTTATTATTAGTACAGGGACATATATTTATTATTAATACTGGGGGACTATATTTATTATTAATACTGGGGCCCTTTATTTATTATTAATACTGGGGGTCTATACTTATTATTAATACTGGGGACCTATATTTATTTATTTATTATTAATACAGGGACATATATTTATTATTAATACTGGGGGACTATATTTATTTATTATTAATACTGGGGCCCTATATTTATTATTAATACTGGGGGCCTATACTTATTATTAATACTGGGGGCATATATTTATTATTAATACTGGGGAACCTATATTTATTATTAATGCTGGGGGCATATATTTATTATTAATAATGGGGGCCTATATGTATTTATTTATTAATTCTGTGGGCTTATATTTATTATTAATACTGGGGCCTATATTTATTATTAATATAGGGGGCATATATTTATTATTAATACTGGGGGACTATATCTATTATTACTATTGGGGGCCCATATTTATTATCAATACTGGGGGACCATATTTATTATAAATACTGGGGGGCTATATTTATTTATTATTAATACTGGGGCCCTATATTTATTATTAATACTGGGGGCCTATACTTATTATTAATACTGGGGGCATATGTTTATTATTAATATTGGGGGCCTATATTTAGTTATTATTAATACTGGGGACATACATTTATTTATTAATACTGGGGGCCTATATTTATTTATTATTAATACAGGGACATATATTTATTATTAATACTGAGGGTCTATATTTATTTATTATTAATACTGGGGCATATATTTATTATTAATACTGGGGGTCTATATTTATTTATTATTAATACTGGAAAACCATAAAGAGGAATGGCTTTAAAACTTAACCTTTAATATATAATTTTAAAAATAATAACAACAAATGTGTATGCCCCCTCACAAAAGACAAAAGCAAAAACAAATTATGTTTGCTCATTCAACCAAGGCCAAGGGACCAATGGGTTAATACAGCCCTATCACCACCCTAGAAAGGACTGCGAGTCCCTAGCCTGACACAACCCCAACAGGGAAAAGCGCCCTGACAAGGGCGATCCTGACAGGAACCTGCCCTTGTTAACACTTACCCTAAACGACACCCTATCGGTCCCATCCCAAAAATGTTTTTGATCC